>JAXIVH010000907.1:0-20000 GCA_036785325.1 Urophycis tenuis | reverse complement strand
GTCCGATTTACAATTAAATGACAATTCACTCCCCTGCATATTGCATATTTTTATTAAAATGGAACCTTAATGTATAATAAACCAAGGCACATTGTAATATATACCTGTATGAGACCTATCTGTTGGTTTGGTGACTTATTTCCATGAGATTAATTGTAATTCAATCACAATTATGTTGCATTAAATGACAAATTTTCTAATTACTGACTCACTCATGTCATATTTTTCCGTTGACTGATATGCACTTAAATAAAAGGTTGAATACTACAATGTATTAATACATATGTAAGTACGTTTAAACTAAAGAGCATACATACATCCGAGGGCTAATGATTGCTCTCTCACACACACACACACGCGACCAGATTCTGCAGCCTTGTATTCAAATCTCAAAGCGAACCATTCAAATCCCTGCTACTTTGGTTAATGGTTACAGGTGAAACGGGACAGGTTTAAAGTGCTCCGGATCGGGTGGTCTTCCAATCGCAATCCATGCAGCTGGGTGGTCCGACAGTCATGTCCGAGTGATAGTAGCTGCGTTTAACAGGAGCAGGGGGCTCCTCTTTCACCGCCGGGTGAGACTGTCTAACACCAGGCGTTCAGATGGTTCAGATCACACCATGCTACCTATCCTCGTCCCACAGCGTGGCTGGCTAGCCGGCTAACGTTAGCCTCTCCACCACAGCGTTGCCCGCTCAGTTTGAAGACACGTCTACAGTCCGCTCCGCTAGACGTGTGTTCGGCTGCTGCTCGGTATGCAGAGGAAGAATGCTAGCTACCACCCGGGACTTAACTGACCTCCGAATAACACATTAAGGTAGACACGTACTGTCCGTTTTGTGAACGCTGCCATTCAACATCGTAGCACTTTGCCGAGTGTTGATATTGTGACCACCAGACGTGGTGAAGGCTAGCCGTTAGCTCGCACGCCGAGGTGGCTAACGGTTAGCCAGGTTTAAATGGTCCTCCTGCTGGGATGATGGACGTCTTTTGTTTTGTGCATATGTTGATCAAATGCGTGCTTCGTGGGGTGAAGTATTGGGTTCGATAGTTGAATAATCTCGTGGTGTTGTCGAGCAATATATATATTTAATAGGTCAACGTTAACTTTTCAACAAAAAACAACAGTAATTGCCCCGAAAATTCATATATGGCACTAAACAATATACGTTTAATCACATTGTTCAATGTCGTGCTTTATAAGTATTTTGTCTACAACAGAGGAACTTGGAATTAATAGCTCCCTAAATCCAACAAACAGTCCATGTAGGACTGTTTATGTCTATGGACATGTCGGACCGTCAGTGAAAGGGTCTTAAAGCGGGTGTTCAGTTGCTCTCAGCAGCGAGTGACGAGTCCTTCTGTGACTTTGCCGGGCAGCAGATTGAAGAATGTGCTCTTTCAGAGAGCCAGCTGGTTGGAATGGGAGAGAGCCAGGGAGCTCTTACCAAAAAGACTGGCTGAAGTGGATATTTAATCCAAGCTGTGTGTGTGTGTGTGTGTGTGTGTGTGTGTGTGAGAGAGAGATCAGGCACTAGTCACACTAATGTGTGATGGAGGGATCCACTTTGGAAAAGCTAAATGTCACCTCTAAGACGTTTACAGTGCTGTGATTTGATTCTGGACCAGTCGTCATTAAACCTCCTGGGTTTAGGAACAGATGTGCACTGGGTTCCAAAGTGTGTTGTATTAGCGCAGTTGAAGGTGCCAGAACACCAGAAGCAAGTGGGAAATGAACATTACTGTTAACAGCAGCAATATGAGTGCTGAGCAACAGAGTTGTGTTCTGTAAAGGTACTCAAATATTCCACTGTGATGATCACTGAGGCAGGTTTTATATCCGCGGCTCTGTGAGTGTACGTTGTCATGGGAATACGAGGCTGCCGGTCTCGGTCAGGTTCAGTCTCACTCTCACTACTGATGAGAGTTTGACTCATGATGGGGGTGTTACTCTGTGGACTGGATTTCAACAACCTTTCACTTCCACTTTCCCTGTTTGTTGGTTCTGAGTATGGCCCCAGTAACGTCACTTGAAGCTTCCAGCCCTAAGAAGGAGCTTGGCTTTCCCTTTTTTTTTTATATTCAAGCATTTTTATAGTTGCTGGTTCTTGGTTTGCTTCAGAAGTGATGAAGCCTGTGGTGCAAATGGATTGTGCAACACCATATCCAGTGATGTACACGTTGCACTATCGTCTATTTTTCCCCACCAATGTCTGTTAAATAAATCGAAGGGGCTTTTATGAAATTGCCTTTTAAAAGTTGAACTCATCTGTTGAAAGTTGAAATGTATTTTTGTGATGAACGTTAGTGGAATTCTCGCACGAAGCCTTATGATTCATGTCTGAATCCAGACATCACTGCAGGGCATATTTCAAAGAATTAAATTTCCCAGACAAAAAAGTGTGTTTTAAAAAAAAGAAAAACATCACATTATATTTCCACCGACTTCAAAGTGAGTGAAACGTTGAGCGCTGAGTCTGTGTTGCCTGGAATCAGGCTGCTGTCTGATCAAAGCAAAGCCTTTTACTTAAAAAGATATCCTCATCATATCAAATTAACTCTTGCCTTACTCCTTAACCCCAATAACACAACTTTATATAGCAGTGAAGTCATAATTTAATATCACATACTTTTGGTCTGTTAAGAATATTCAGCTTTGGGGTAACATGGCTTTGATGATGGGCCTCCTGAATATGATGGCAGCATTCATGAAGCAAAAAACCAGCAGCTAGACCTTTTGGTAATCCCTGCAGAAACAGTTAGCAGGTAGTGAATAGAACTCAGACACGAAGCGAGCTGATGTCTGAGAGCTGCTCTGACAGCCATGACATGGACCAGCCGAATGACGACACAAACATCACAGAGCCGGTCCAGACCGGGGCAGGACCTTTATTTAGAGCCCGGCCGCTGCTTTGGTAACACGATCTACGGCAGAAATGTCTCGGGCCTGGCCCCGACAAATGTAACGTCTGTTATGACACGAGTGCTTTCAGAAAAGCACCGTGTGCAGCGAGTTACCAAACCAATTGTTTTAGCTGATTTTTATTCTTGGATACGATGGTATTTTTAACTTGTTTTCTTTTTTTCTTTTTTTATCGTCAAGGGAAAATTATGCAGCTCTGAGTGGGAAATTACTTCCTGGACCAACTCCCTTGGGGTATTACTGGCAAAAAAAATGCCTCACCATACCAACCAAAGTCCCTGTTGGTAGCCTTCTTCATTCCAGCTTTGACAGATGTTGTATCTAGGACTGCAATTAACAATTATTTTCCTGGGCGATTTATCTTACAATACATTATTGATTAATCATTTAGTCTCAAAAATGTCCTTGTACCAGAGTCTCAAGTGATGTCTTCAATTTGCTCACTTGTTCTGGCCAAGCAGTCGAGAAATCCTTAAGCATTCCCGTTGGAATGATCCATTAACCAGTTAGTTTGTGTCTACTAACTAAGATGGTGACAATGTCATGTGTCCCTAAGAAACCCATCAGTCCAAAAGAGAGACACTTGATTGCTGTCCCTGGCCTCACAAACCCAGGACCCCCAACTTACTTGATGAACATTCTTTTGTTTGCATTCATGTTTGGCTGCAATTTGTATTTACCATGCAAATATTGCTTTGATACCAAAAGTGAAAGCAGCAAGCAAATTTGTATACCAAATGAGCTAACCAGAGCGGTCTTATCGCCTGAACAGCCCCTTTATATGCTGAGACGGTTTCATAGGTGGTGCCTGCCTGTATTTGAATTGGACTGGAGGTCCGAGACATTTCCATCCATGCAGATAGTGGGACAGTACACATGGTTTTTAGCCTAATCCCACCCTCTCCCCTAACGAGGGATTCAAAAAGTGAGTAAATGATTAAGTTAAAAGATTAAGGCCAGCAGCCTGAATTGACAGCGGTTGATTTATATGAACCAGATCTATGTTTTGTCCCTTGTACAGGCTTTGTTAGGTTTAGTAGATATTGCAAGTGTGCGGGTTTGGCCTCTGTTTACATCATCTGTATGGAACTCTATCCCCAGCTGGCCATCGATGCCTGGCATAGGCCGTGTCGTATGCAGCTTTATCCGCCCTCAGAAACAGGCCTAGCGAGGGGAAGGGCCCCAAGAGCAATCTTCATTTAAGACACTGTAATGCGGTGTTATTGTGCTGCAATGCTGTTAACAAGGAAGTGGACATTCCAAGTGTGCATTGTTGAAATACACTCAAAACTCAAATCACTGCCCAACTGTTCAAACTATCAACTATATATTTTTTGATATGTATTTCTTCATTTTTGTCAGATGGTCCCACCAGTTAACCAGATTAGGCAAGCAAAATGTATGTATTTATCTTCTCCTCCAGTAGGGGTCAGCAGCTCAATGAGCCTTACCCATTCAGCGGAACGTGTGTTTTTTAATCAGTGACCCATTGATGGCTGTCAAATGCAGACTGAGCTGTCTGTGATGGCTCATGGGTGTCTTATGGTAACGGGTTGTGTTCTGGTGTCTGGGGGGGGGGGGGGGGGGGGGGGGGGAGAGCCAGCCCCTGCCATTGGACCTCTGGGACCGACGGGGAACTAAGTTGCTGACGCTGGTGGTTTTCCATTCATTTTAAAGTGTTCTCACGAGCACAGACACACGTCCAGCTACCAGCCCCATTCTGGTCAGCAGGCCGACTCTACCAGACACCATAGCGGGCAGCCAGTTGTCTACCATGGTATCCGTAAAAAACAACTGTTTTCACTAGAAATTAGATGGCTGGTGAAATGCTTCGGGCGCCAGGTGCATTCTGGGATAGCGTTGCCTCTCTTTGGGCAGCACATGATGTAGTCTTGACTCAAACAGTGTGGCTCTACAAATTTGTATCTGCTGTCTATTGATGATGACTGATGAGCTCCAAGGATGAAATCTGGACACTACAGTGATCTTAATGCAAAGCGTAGTCGATGTGACCTGTGTTGTATCAACAGTTTCCTCCAGCCTTCTCCTTCTCCCTCTTCTCTTCTCCCATGCATGTGGTACATGGACATCGCTCTGTGAATCACATCGTCAGGTCTGCCATGATGGTTTTTCTCTTTTCTTTCTTTTTTTTGTGTTCTCCGCTATCCCTGCCATGTCCTCGCTCCCTCCCCCTCACCGCCTCTGAAGGATGGGCAGAATCCTCACGGTTATTCCTTTAGTTGCCTAGCAACTCGCAAGATGGGCTTCTTCCCCCCCCCCCCCCTGTATGAGAGGACGGGGGCGGGGCCTGGTGTTATTGTATGGGGCTAAGTGGGCCTTAAATGGGACACGATGTAAGAGAGAGACACAACACTGGAGAGACACAGTACTGGAGAGACACAGTACTGGAGAGACACAGTACTGGAGAGACACAGTACTGGAGAGACACAACACTGGAGAGACACAGTACTGGAGAGACACAGTACTGGAGAGACAACACTGGAGAGACACAACACTGGAGAGACCATACAGGGGCTTGCTCCGCTCGTCCTTAACGTGGGTCGTGTTCTGGAGTCCGGCAGCTGTGCTGTTGTTCCCGGGCCCCCCGGAGCCCCGGCGTTGTCACGCCGACCGGCCTGCCGCTCGGAGGTTGCCACGGCGACAGCGAGGGCAGCGTGTTCTGTTAGGGCAGTGTGTTCTGTTAGCCACGTGTGACGACGTAAGACGACAAGAGGCGTTTTACAGCCGATTGGCCCCTCCGGTCCATTTATCCACCTGTTCAAGAGAGAAACGTAAACCAGGATCTGTTGTTTTACATCTTTAAAATGTGAAAATGTTTTTTTCTTGACTTTGACTTCAGCAAACTGTGTGATGATGACATATCTGTCATTTCACTAAAATGAACAATATCATTCTCTTCTAGTGTCTGGATTGATATTGGCGTCCAAAACCATTTCTCCTCTGTGTGCTCCCTGCAGAGACAGGGGGGGGGGGGGGGGGATACCAAACATGGATTCAAAGTGACAACATCACTGTGATCCCTGACGTCTGCACTCCCAGTCTCCCACCTGTCAGCCGCGGTGGTCTGCACCCACGCTGTGTTGGTGTGTTCACCGGCGTGCGTTTGGTCAGATCCATTTACATGCATCAGGTGCACAGAGCAGCAACAGTCACCCGGCTGATCCCCGGTCTGTTTATGTTTGACGCCTGGCGGCCCTAGGACTGTGTGTGGGGGGGGGGGGGGGGGGATGCACAGCCCTAGGACTGTGTGTGGGGGGGGGGATGCACAGTCTGTGAGATTCTACCGATGCAGGTGTTGAAGTGACAGTTTGGCTGATTTTTGGTTTATTTAGTTTTCATTGATATTTATTCCCCCTTTTAGTATGAATAAATATTAATTATAAAAAATAAGTTTTAAAGTCTTTCAGTTGTTCATTGCGCTTAATCTTTGAGCACAACTGAAACCATACAGGTTTATGATGTAACCCTTCACGACAACGTGTGATGTGTGTCAGATAACTGCTCAACACATTCGAGGGGACGCCACATCGCACGCCACCGTGGGCGCACACAGCGCCTTGTATTCCAGTTTCAGAGCGATGGCGGTCGACAAGGGAAACATCGGCCGACAGATCGTAGCATCCCGACCGCAAAGCAGTCTTGTGGGCCGACCACAGCCAATGAGATGACAGATGGGGGTCGTGCCGAGCCAATCACGCCGCGTCGCGCTCCGAACCGCGTGCAGCGACACCAGTGTCACGCTCGCACAACACAAGATGTATGATGTGTGCGCGCGGTGTCTTCTGACGGGGGTCTGTTGTACACCGCCTGACTCCTGTCGCGCCCCTCAGTCCCCGGACCCCCGCGACCACGCTGGCTCCAGTCCTACACAGCCCTCGGTGGCTTTGTCTCCTGACGGGGCAGACGTGAGGTGTGATGGAGGGCTCTGCCCAGCGTGGATGTTGCTCCTGCTCTTTTCAGTTTCCCCGCCCCCTCCTCTCCTCTGTCCAACCCTCGCTCTCTCTCTCTCTCCCCCCCCACCCCCCCAGTTCCACACCCCCTCTTGCAGAGCTGCCGGTCTGACAGCCTCCGCGATAGAAAGCGTGGCAGAGCCTTGGGAGAGAGGGAGAGACAACGGGAGCTTCTGGAGTGGGAGAGGGGGAGGCAGCACAAAGGAGGCGTTAGCGGCTAGCGCAATCTCTCGCTTGCCTCGCTAGCCGGCTGGCTAGCTAGCCAGCTAGCTGCCAGCGGTGCACCGGCCGTGGATCGGAGAACACTCACTTTTTAGCCTATGGTGGACCGCTGCCTGCCGGACGCATTCACCCCCCCACGCTGTCTCCAGAAGGGCTCCTGTTCTCTGCCAGACGGACTGTGTGCGGGTTTGGGGGGGGTGGGGTGTGGGAGGGTGGTTAATCACCCTCAGAGAGTGGCGTGTGTTATCGGTGCGTCTGGGACCGCCACAGCGTGGAGACTGGATGCTTTGTGTGCTCTGAGGACCCCCTGCTGTGTGGCTGCCTGCTCATCAAGCTCTCCTTCCCTCTCTCCTCCTCTCTTTCCCTCTCCCTCGTTCCCTCGTTCCCTCTCTCTCCACTGCAGCTCCTGGGCCCAGCCATGTTTGGAACAGAGTCCTCATGTGAGTACCAACCTTATTTCACAGCTGCGTGTGCGTGTGTGTGTACACATACATATGTGTGTGTGTTGATTCATCGATTCTTCCTGGGTCTTTGTGTTTTGTCCGATGATGTGTCTGCTATATTCTGGAGGTGGGAGGGATTTTCTCTTCTCCTTCCATCCCTCCATCCCTTCATCCCTTCATCCCTCTCTACTCTTCTGTCCATTCTGTTGCTGACTGCAACGGCCGGGAGCTACCATTTTGAGTTCTCTCTTGTCCTGTTGTATTTCAGTGTTTTAATTTTTTATATTTATCAGCTGTTATTGTCTCTGTTGCTCTGTTTATTTTTGTGTGTGTGTGTGTTTGATATTTTCTTGGGAGCTATTGATGGATTCGTTCAGTCCAAAACTACTGTCTTCCCAAGACATGCGTCTCCTCCTCTCGCTCTGGCTGTATTACTTTCAGTGTGGGCCGGTTGATGTTGTAGTGGTGGGCTGATCGCTTGCGGTCAATGTATCTGAGGCCACTTACACAGCGACCCACCTAAAGAGTTTGGTTGACGTTCCATTAGTTCCCCCGAACAAATCCTGGGATGCTCTGTTCTGCTACGAGGTTGAGCTGGAAAGGCGAATAGTTTGTGTTCACCAGATACTTCCGGTCTGTTTTGGGTATTCATTTGCATGTGTAAAGTAATAATAATGGTAATGGCCGTGGTAGTTGTTATTATTGTTATTGTACAGTGTGTTACTCTTGAGCTGACGTGGCACAGAACACAGTTGTAGTTTTTGCAGATTTAAAAAATGGCAAAAAAAACGGATGGATCTCTGTCATGAAAAGGTTTCTGCAGTTTTTCTTTGTTAAACACAATACAGGGGTAAAACCTATAGACATATACTAAGAGTGTATGACTTCAGTGCACACATGTTTTACTGGCTACAATCCTGCCCAGCAGTGACCCTGAGCATGCGGTCGGTCTGCTGGGACCTGCCACGCAGTCCTCCACATCGTCTCCATACGTCTGAGGTTCTCCAGCCAACTTCCACGTTGTTGTCCCGCTGTGGGTGCTGCCCTTCAGCGCCAGAGCCATCCCGCCCAGAGCTGTAAATGACCCGCGGGCCATGCGGGCATCTCCAAGGCAGAATTCAGTGCTACAAATAACCCTCAATGGGCCATAGCTGTCGGGCTGCAACACAAACAACCCACTGAACTAGCACCTTTAGCTCGCGCACAGTAGCTAGCGTCCGTGCTGTTCACCTTGATTGTAATCGCGACGAGGAGACCAAATCCAGAAGAATGTGTTTTCATCCTGGAGCGTTCATGGGGAATGGTGATAATATGCTCATTGCCCGTTCAAGTATTTAAAAACGTTCTGTTCCTCTAAAGTCGTGCAGTGAACGATGGCAGTTGGACCTCTTGCTGGATCCGTTCTGCATGTTTTATGTGACGCTTCTTTTTCATATAGATATTATGGAAACTCATAAGCCTTAGGGCTCTGTTACCCAAAATAGATCTGGTTAATAACAATGGAATGAAGTCTCTCAGCATTGATGGGTTTCTCACAGACACCACAAGCCCTGGAAGGCACCTACAATCAATCTAGCCTCCATGTCACCCAAACCAAGACCAAAATAACTGTAATCAATTGAAACACACACATGGCTCTCACTCTCCCCCGTTCCCTCACTCTCCCCCGTTCTCTCTCTCTCCCCCGTTCTGACTCTCCCCCGTTCCCTCACTCTCCCCCGTTCCCTCACTCTCCCCGTTCTCTCACTCTCCCCCGTTCCCTCACTCTCCCCCGTTCTCTCACTCTCCCCGTTCTCTCACTCTCCCCCGTTCTCTCACTCTCCCCCGTTCCCTCACTCTCCCCCGTTCCCTCACTCTCCCCCGTTCCCTCACTCTCCCCCGTTCTCTCACTCTCCCCCGTTCTCTCACTCTCCCCCGTTCTGACTCTCCCCCGTTCCCTCACTCTCCCCCGTTCTCTCACTCTCCCCCGTTCCCTCACTCTCCCCCGTTCTCTCACTCTCCCCCGTTCCCTCACTCTCCCCTGTTCCCTCACTCTCCCCGACCCCGTCCACCCATCCCCCACTTCTCCTTTCGTTCCCGGCCTATGAACCCAGAGAATATTCTGATTGGTTGATGCTTCCTCTCTGGCTTTTCCTCTATTGGCCGGTGCAGACGAGGGGTTACTATGAGGAAGAGGAGCAGCTGTGCACCACATTTTGCTCAGCTCATTACATCTTCTGTCGAGGTTGACCTGTGTTCGGATTATCTAGTGGGGCATTTCTTCGTTATGTCGTTGATAAAAGGTTAGAGGTGGTTTGGTTTAGATGGAAAGCGTTTTGAATTTAGGTGTTATGAAAATGTGATTGATTGTAAATAGGAGTCAAACCATTTCCTTAACATAATAAGGTTTCCTCTGCTTTATTACATTATTTCAACATTAAAGACCAAAGACCGAGGCCTCTCACTAACCCACACCTGTACTCATTACTCCAGCTTTTATTTACATGCGTGTCTTATATTATTTTTTATTATTATAATTTTGTTCATTTCTTGTATTGGGTTTTGTATTTTGTTAATTTTTCCATTTTTTTTATTTTTATTTTTTTCACAACCATGTTAAGCACATTCTGTTACCGTTATGTGTATGAAATGGGCTATATCAATAAAACTTGTCTTGACTTTGTAACAGCAATAGACATAACTTGTGCAACTCAGAACATCAGTCTGTTCTGTATGGAGACAAAATGTGTTCAACTAAGAAACAACATTCTATATGGAGATTGAGAGGCACAGTTTTTTTTCTGCTATGCAAGACAGGTCGGTGAGACAATAGATCGATGTAGCCTGCATCCAATTATATTATCGCCAACTACAGGTCAAATATTGTGGTATACAGAGAGCGCTTTAAGATCCTTACTTACTCACATACTCATAACCATGTCACATTGATGGCATTATCATATTAATTAGTTAATGAATTCGGGATTATAATAAAGAATCATTTTGGACATGGTGTAGATTCTGTTTGCCATTCACGTGAATGAAGGGCTGCAGCTGTTTTTAAGTCCTTTTAACTGCTGACTCTAGCACACACCTGAACACTAGGATGTACAAATGTGTTGAGCAAGTCCAGCTTTGGCGTTGGGTCCTGTTCTCAAGCTCCCTAATCATCGCACAATCTGAGATCGGTCTTCAAGACATTGCCTTTCCTGTCATATGCAACGAGCGGAAACTGTTTTTGATGATGATGATGATGATTAAGATGGGGTTGGGGCCAGCTCTGACTAACTTGGCACTTAGCCAGATATGTTGTATACTAGCAATGGTTAACCTAGCAGTTGAAATGCTTGAAACTTGTTCTGGTGACTTTCGTGCTGTATTAGCAGTAATGAAATGTTTCACCTTCTTATGACAAATGTACTCTTTGTAAGTCGCTTTGGAGAAAGCGTCTGCTAAATGTGAATGTTAATGACTGGGATGTCTTTGTTATTTGTAACTTGGTTTTCTTCCTGATGATGAGGGGAACTTGGGGGAAGGACATCGATTCACAGCTGTGACGGCAGTAAAGCTCTCTCTGCCTTCTCTGGGCAGCTCTGCAACACGTAGGAGCAGTGGAGGGGGGTCTTAGGGTTGAAGAGCAAACAAGGGTCTTCCAAGGTTGATTGTGAAGATGAGGTCCAGAGGGAGGCGGCAGATCAATGATTGACAAGGCGATGAAGGCCAGTGTTTTGGGTGCCTCTGTAGAAACTGCAGGGGTGGCTTTTAATTGATGTACTGATTGCATTGACTGTCCTCTCTGGTGCACCGCTCAGCACCACAATGTAGTCTTTGTTCATGTGTTTTCAAAAAGCAGGTTGGCTGGCTGCAATAGTTGGCTTTTAAATTGTCAAGAAACGGCACAAATGAAGTGGTAGGAAGACTTTAGGCGGTGCGTCACGGTGCTGATGTTGAAGTTTTGCTTGTAGGTCAGAGCTGAGCTTGTCAAGACATTATCCTCCATCTCTGGCTGTTTCCTGGTGTATCTCATCTTCAGGAAGTCACATTTAGGTGTGTGTGTGTGTGTGTTTGTGTGTGTTAATGATTTTGCACATATCTGTTGGTTAGCGCACATGTTCCTGTCTGCGTGTGTTCGTGCATGTGTCTGTTAGTGATGTGTCTACATTTGCATACGTGTTCCTGTGTGTGCCTGTGTGTGCGTGTGTCTAGTCGCCACGCATTCCAGGTGCTGGGCTACAAGGCGCTAGGTGCTCACTCAAAATGGCCATTTGATGGAAGCCGAGCGGCACCATGGCATGCAGCTGCCCCTGTTGCCGTGGCAACCCTGGTGTAAGGGAGCCAACGCGTTGCTGGGATCGCGTTTCTGTGGTAACTGCTGACTACGGCTATTTTGGTCTCCCGACTTGAGATAGTTGCTGGAACGCCGTCAAAACTAAAGAGCACTTCGTTCCAGATGATTCCAGAGCAGCCCAATGCACGTTCCTCCATGGAGTCCTTAACATTGACAGGACTACCTGTAGACGACGGTGATGATGCGTGAAACACCTCACCATTAACATGGTTAATGGTTTAGTCCATACCCAAACCCTTTGTGTAGTTTTTTTATGTGGGACATTATACTGGAGGAAATCTATACGCATTAATCTGGGGTAAAGTGGTGGTTCAATTCCCTCGAGGGGAACCATAGCCCAGTGTTATAAGACCTGAGGCCGTTTCTGGATTGCATCATTACCTTTTCCTTTTTGGTGGGAAATATATCAAGACAAAATCAACGTCTTCCGCGGGAATGCTGCATATTTTTCGTTCAGCGTTGTAGCATTACTTCTGAAACCCCACCTGCGTGTCCCTGGGTCTGCTGATTGAGAGTTGATGTGCCACCAGGTTGCTGATGCAAATGAAACCGAATGCATGAGTTCTACCATTTACCAACGGAAGGTTTTCATCCTCCCGGCCTCCATAAGCTTTCCCCAAACAAAAGGCAGTTTTAAATATCTAGTATTATTACAGAAATGACAGCAGACTGTACCATTTGACGTTGGGCTGTGGGATGCCATCTTTTGTTGTTTCATAACAAGCAGACTGAATCATCTACGATGATTAGTCACACTGTTCTGTCAGCTAAACAAAGCCCAGCAGTACTATAGGCAAAATCTATGCAAAACAATTGCTTTTAATGCCAGACATCATCTGGTATTTCTCTACTTGAACAAACGGCTCTTGTTTGGACAAACAGCAGCGTGTGTCTGCCCTCAACACAGAACCGCGGCTGGCGTCTCTGTGGTGACAGAACCAAGAAACCAGGTTCTGAAGGGTCGCAGTGCACCTATGACCGGACTGGACCTTTTTTTACGGGTGGTACTTAGAGTACATGTGGTCATTTGACCTCTTGTTTAGGTTTTTCCCATCTGGTTGGGTGTTTGATCTTTGAGATGGTTGAGGGTCTTGCACTATCGCAGTCCTCCAAGCGCTTCTATGTTTATCACAGATCATTTCATTTAGTCGTGTATACCAGTACCCACTTAGTTGGTCTGGTTATGAGGTCATTACCGGAGCAGTCCGTCTGGTTTGTTATTGATTTTAAGAAAGATAGTAAGAGCATCCTAACTGGCCATATAAACAGACATCTGGGTGTTGATTAATCTTGTGTAATGTCTTCTACCCAGCGTGTATGAGGGAGGGCTGGTGCTTGGAGAGTCACTTTGGCTGAATCAAATCTTGGTATTCTAGAATGCTCTCGCAATCGTTGCCATTGATTACCAGCATCCTGCATGCCAAACAAACAGTCATTTCTATTGTTCATCTTCTCCTCACGCTCTGCTATCACTTACTTTGAAAGGTTCAGTGTGTAGAATTGCATAGCAAATAGCGGTGAGGTACCAGATTGCAACCATCTGAATTTATCTAAGCAATCTGTTAATGTTTCGGCACACGGTCCTCTTATTGCATCCACAGCGGAACTAAGTTCATAAAACCTATAATTATCGCTATCTGTTATATGTATTGATCATGTATCTCGATAGCAGTCTGTGCTACAAGCCGATGTTTACTCCGCTGCGGTCGGTGAATATGGCTAGCGTTTGATAACATGACGGGGTGTGCAGTTGTATCGCAACATTAGCGTTTGGATATATGCTTCCTTCAGAGAGGACGATAGCCTAGTTTCAGTTCAGGAAACCACAGAGAAACCAACCTCAGAAACCAAGGCTCACACAGTGTAGCAAACTGCCTCTTTGCTACATTATTTTACACTTCAATTTTTTATTAACACTTAAATTATTTTATTTTCATGGGATTATACAATAATTAAACAGACTTTTTCCCCCCAGAAATGGCATCTAATAATAAGTATTAGATTCATACATGTGTTGCATACAAATTCAGACCTAGTGTTCTTCTCTCCGGTGACCTGGGCCTCGTTGAGGGTCCTGGATGTGGAAGGGGGGCCGAGCGGCCAATGAGGTCATCAGTGAGCCGGGATGTGGTTCAGGAAAGACCTTGTCAGTCACCATCCTGCTCCCGCTGCTGCAGGGACCCAGACCTCCAACCCTGTCAGCCATTTCATTCCACAGAGTCTGCCTCTCTCTGTCTCTGGTCTGCCCGATCCTCAGTCCATCTCTCCCCCGCCCTCCCTCGCGTCTCAGCAGATGAAGAAAGCCCCCCCCCCCCCCCCCCCCCCCCCTCCCCAGAGTGGGGGCTCGCTGAAGGATGACCCGCGAGACCAGCCAGCGCTATTCCAAAACCCCCACCACAAACACGCAGTAATCATAACGCACATATGGTTCTCTCTCTCCCCCGCCACCCAGCATCACCTTTTTAGATGCACAGAGAAACGCTCTCAGCACGGCTTGTGAGTCATAATACAACTACTCCCACACAGCATGTAGCTGCTGTGTGATTCTTAAACGGAACATATGAGAAAACACAGCCTGGAAATTGAAGTCATTTAACTACGCCGTCTCCTTCGACTGGCATCATTCTCGTGGGGCAAACGGAAAGAGGGATTTGGAAGAAACCATCCTCTGCTGCAACCACTGATACTACCGTGAACCTGAACACCAGCCTTCATATGTCCAGAGGGCAGGCGGCCAGCGTCGTGCTCTCTGCCGGGTCCTGCTGGCCTCTTTGGAGGCCAAGCGGGGCGGCCCCAAGCCCATTCCTGGGTCAGGGATCAGTTGGTGCTGGTGGACGTATGGGAGGACCAGCCAGGCTCATCTCTCTGGCCTGCGATACACCCCCCAGGGCCCGGGATGGAGACAGAAGCTGGCGCTGTCAAAGAGCCCGGCCATCCAGGTCAGGTGTCGAGAGGGAAACGCTGCTGTCGGATCAGGCAGCCAGACATTATGCTGCGAGAGGGAAGACCCAGGTCAAGTCCTCCAGATGAACTTCTTCATCCAAAACGTTTACACTCGGCAGTTGACCTCGTTTAACAACCGCTACCGTTTTGGAAGGTTTCATAGAGCAGCTCCTAAGGAAGGCTCCGATGGAAGTGCCATTGTTTAATGTCTTTATCTTTAATATGACTGGCCTGTATGGAGAGGGAAGACATCATGAAATGTCCTTGTCCAGAGTTTTTTTTGTTGTCAGGACCAACGTCACCACCGGGGGGCTAAATGTGGCTCTTGAGTTCCTCTTTTCTGGGCTGAATGACCTCTACGTGGTTCTGCCAAGGACCAGCTCTCCTGTCCTGTGTGGAGATGAGCTCAGGTGATCTTGAAAGTGTATTCCACTGCGTGTGTATAAAGAAAACATTCCTTGTCAGTGAGTGAAGAGGGGTGTTGGAGTTATTCTTCAGATAATGGATTATAAGTTTTCTTCCCCACAATGTTGAACTTTTGTCACCAGCAATTCTTGCCCAATTCTGCGTTGTTATCCCACTATTGAGTGAACAACATTCGTTCTTTCTCGAGAGAGAGAGAGAGAGAGAGAGAGAGAGAGAGAGAGAGAGAGAGAGAGAGAGAAGAGAGAGAGAGAGAGAGAGAGGAGAGAGAGAGAGAGAGAGAGAGAAGAGAGAGAGAGAGAGAGAGAGAGAGAGAGAGAGAGAGAGAGAGAGAGAGAGAGAGAGAGAGAGAGAGAGAGAGAGAGAGAGAGAGAGAGAGAGAAGAGAGAGAGAGAGAGAGAGAGAGAGAGAGAGAGAGAGAGAGAGAGAGGAGGACGAGAGAGAGAGAGAGAGCCCATTCAAGTCCCAACAAAGTATTTCAACCCAGTTAACGCCTGCAAGGATTTCATGATTTTCATTTTAAAGGACATGCCAAGGTGATGTTCAGTCTTCGCAAAGGAACGAAAATGAGGAAAGCAGAATCCTGAAGCAGACTGGTGTTTAAGACAGGCATCATCACAGCCCTGACTGGGAAGAATGCAACCCACCTTTACGGCAAGAAATCAACTATAGTCATGCAACAAAGGACCCTTTGTCGCCTGGCTTGATTCCTGGCCGCGAGGAAGTGACGTTGTGATGATTGTACGTTGTGACGTACACAGCACCACAAACCATGGATCTGACAGAAAGCCGGTGACAAAATGTTCCATACAAGCCTTTCGATTTCGTTTGTTTGCAACACGCGGCACTCGGCTGATCAACAGGAATAGATTCATATCAAATGAATAACCCATTTTGTGAGCGGCCACGTGAAATAAAACATGGATTATGATTTCAAGAGTCAAAGCCGCGCCACTCGGTGCTTAATGAGTCTGGCGTCAGAGGAGCCTCTGCCTCTCTAGGTACCACTGCTCTCCCTGGAACATTAGCGCTGCTCAATTTGGCTGACTGCATCTGTAGGTCATTATGGAGAGGGACTCCTTCACGCGCTCTGCTGTCAGGGGCATTGAGCGGTTGTCATGGTTACCTTTTTCAGGAAGAGGCCAGGGAGCCCCTCCCTCCCCCAGAACCCTCACCGGCTTCTCATTATTTCCTCAGATATTGATTGGCTGTACGGTGACCCAAGCCCTCCCTCCTCCTTTATTCAGTTACTAGAGAGAAAGCTGTACAGGGACGTTTCACAGTCGCACCGGCCTGCCGTCACTCAAGGTACACCAGCCTGGGGGGCCCGGTCTGCAGGCGTGTCCTAGTCCGAGGGGGTTCTGGTGGTGGTGGGGGGCTGGGACGTGGGGAGGAGGATACACAAAACCCTGTTTGTCCATCCAAACTGAGATGGTGAGCTGCTGAGCGCCGGTGCAACCTGGAGCCAGCGAGTGGCCGGTGTGGGGGACCTGTGTGCAGCCTGGAGCCAGTGAGTGGCCGGTGTAGTGGGACCTGTGTGCAGCCTGGAGCCAGCGAGTGGCCGGTGTAGGGGACCTGTGTTGCAGCCTGGAGCCAGCGAGTGGCCGGTGTAGGGGACCTGTGTGCAGCCTGGAGCCAGCCAGTGGCCGGTGTAGGGGGACCTGTGTGCAGCCTGGAGCCAGTGAGTGGCCGGTGTAGGGGGACCTGTGTGCAGCCTGGAGCCAGCGAGTGGCCGGTGTAGGGGGGACCTGTGTGCAGCCTGGCAGCCAGCGAGTGGCCCGTGTAGGGGGACCTGTGTGCAGCCTGGAGCCAGCGAGTGGCCGGTGTAGGGGGACCTGTGTGCAGGCCTGGAGCCAGCGAGTGGCCGGTGATAGGGGGACCTGTGTGCAGCCTGGAGCCAGCGAGTGGCCGGTGTAGGGGGACCTGTGTGCAGCCTGGAGCCAGCGAGTGGCCGGTGTAGGTGGGACCTGTGTGCAGCCTGGAGCCAGCGGAGTGGCCGGTGTAGGGGGACCTGTGTGCAGCCTGGAGCCAGCGAGTGGCCGGTGTAGGGGACCTGTGTGCAGCCTGGAGCCAGTGAGTGGCCGGTGGTAGGGGACCTGTGTGGCAGCCTGGAGCCAGCGAGTGGCCGGTGTAGGGGACCTGTGTGCAGCCTGGAGCCAGCGAGTGGCCGGTGTAGGGGGACCTGTGTGCAGCCTGGCTGCAGGGCCCCGCCTGATGAGGCAGCTGATGGAGGGTGAGCTGCACCATGGGTTCTGTCCTGATCCGATGCTAACGTGCTATTTGAGTTAGCAGGGCCGGCAGTGCGTGTGTGTGTGTATACCTTGCCTCTGTGAGAGTGCAGCCTTTTTCTCTCGTGTGTATGTGTGTGTGTGTTATTGGTATGTGAATGACAATGTAGTTGTGTTTTAACAGACTGTGTGCGTGCGTGCGTGTGTGTGTGTGATGGAGACAGGGTGTGTACATGTGGCCAGAGGTCATTGTTGTGTATGGCAGGTGGCCTGTACATTCATGTTGCTATTCATCAAGTCAGTGGTTTGCTGTGGGCGTGTTATGTCACATTTCAGTGTTTGTAAAGTAGTGCATGCAGCCTTTAGCTTCACAGTGTGTGTTTACCATTATGCGTGTTAGTTTTGTGGCTTTGTTATTATGGCGTAACTGTACAAATGAAAATTGTGTCTATATTTGATTTACCATTTGAATGGAATTATGTTTACTTTTTTCTTTTTTTTTACCTCATTGCTTGCTTTTATCGCATGCTTTTATTATTAATGCTTGTTCATTATTTCTATATATGGGTTTTGGCATGGCAGTGCTCAGAAGCAGTTGGACTGTACTGCCCTCAGATTGATTTGGACTCTGCTATCTTCTGCCGCATGCGTAGCACGCTTTGAGCACTACAGTGTACACAGTGAGAAGACGTGAGGCGTAGGGCGGGTGTAGAACGTAGAGGACATATCAGTGAGGGTTATATCACCAGCCATGGCTTTGCCTCATAATTACCTCTGTTGACACACAGACGCTGCACTTGTATTACTGTGCTATTGGGCTTGTATTGCCTGCTTGTAGTATTTGTACACGCAGACACTTGACGTGTGCATGTCATGTATGAAACACACATATACACATGTCATGGATGTCATTCCTGACCAGACACACTCATTGATGCTGATGTTCTCCCCCTGTCTGTAGAGGTCAGGGTCGGTCCTCACCCTGAAGGACTGATTAATCCATGACCGTCCAGCCATTACAAGTCAACGCGTGTCTGTTGTGTATGTTGTTGAGGCCAAATCGGTCCATAATGGAGTCAAGAATGAACTAAAGATTTGTTTTTGAGTTATAAGGGGTTGTCGTCATATGTATGACAATTGGCCCAGAAGCATTGAAGGTATATAGTTAAGTACCAGTGAAGTAGTGTTTTGGTGCAGGGCTGAATGTTTTTCAGCATGACCAAAAAGAACATGTGTGTTTATTATTTGTTATTATTATTTGGCAGACACTGTAGAGATTAGACCGGAAGGTATGGTAGAAAAAGGGGCATGCAGCAAATTACCATGGGCTGGAATCGGACCCGGGTCGCTGTCCGGGCTGAGCCTTGATGTGGAGCTGGACTACCGGGCGCCGCCCCAGAAACACATGTTTTGAGTGCGTGGGGCGTTTCATGATGACATCGGGTGCCATCGCCTTATTCATGTATAGAATAGTGTGTTCATCATTCTGGTCATGGCAGCGGTCTTCTCCTCAGTAAAGGTCATTTTCTTCTGGTTTGTGGTGACATTTTGTGTGTGTGTGTGTGTGTGTGTGTGTGTGTGTGTGTGTGTGTGTGTGTGTGTGTGTGTGTGTGTGTGTGTGTGTGTGTGTGTGTGTGTGTGGTGTGTGTGTGTGTGTGTGTGTGTGTGTGTGTGTGTGTGTGTGTCTCTCTCTCTCTCTCTCTCTCTCTCTCTCTCTCTCACTGGACACAGGCCTACTGATGAGCCCCATGATCTCATCAGTAGGCCTCCATCCAGAAGCACCCAGGTCACTTGTCTTTGTGTGGGGTCAGTATGTTGAAGTTCCACTTTTATTTATGTTCATTTATGAAAAAATGCTAATTTGTTCCCTGAGCTAATGGCGTACACACACACATACACACACACAGATGGTTGAACTGTTTCTACCCCATCACGCAGTGGGCCGGCCCGGTCCAGTCCCTGTTAACAACCCCTTTCGATTACCAGAAACAGAACCCGACACCTAACAGATGGTTCGCCTGCTCGGTGGCCCCGTCCAACTGGCGCGTAACCCCGGTGAGCGAGTGGGCCGGCGCTCGGATAAAAATATCCACCGAGAAAACAAACGTCTTACGCAACAACACACCAGAGGAGGCGGTGGAGCGGCCAGCGCCAGGCATCCATTGAACCGCCGCCGCGCGCGGTGTTTACATCCAGGAGCAGCGGGTCACCGTAGAGTAACCACCCCGGCACCCCGGACCGCCTGGGGGGAGGCTGGGGCTGCAGGAGGCAGGGCTGGCCATAGCGATGCTGGGCCGCGGCGAGGCTGGGCCGCGGGGAGGCTGGGGCCATAGCGATGCTGGGCCGCGGCGAGGCTGGGCCGCGGCGAGGCTGGGCCGCGGCGAGGCTGGGTCATAGCGATGCTGGGCCATAGCGATGCTGGGCCATAGCGATGCTGGGCCGCGGCGATGCTGGGCCGCGGCGAGGTTGGGCCGCGGGGAGGCTGGGGTGCAGCGATGCTGGGCCGCAGTGATGCTGAGA
>JAXIVH010000906.1:0-37468 GCA_036785325.1 Urophycis tenuis | reverse complement strand
GACAATGAACCAATAATCAAAGACAAGTTGTTAATCATGTTGGTTGATAAGGATGCTGGGATAAGAGTAAGGAGATTAAGTTCTTGTGAAAACAGTTTACCTCTCCCCATCTATTATTGTGATTAAAAGAGATGTTGTAATCCAAAGTATGGGTGATAATCCCAGGTTTTTAGTTTTAGAATTACAGTGTGATGTGATAGCAATCTTTTTAAAACAGCTTTGTTGATGATTTTGTTGCAGTCTTATCCCTGTGATCTTAAGTTTGAATGCTTGGTGGTCACAGGCGGGTCTCTTTCATGGGGGATAAGGGGTTAATCCCTCATTTTCAGCAAATTATTGGCCAGCAGTCTAAGTATTTAGTTGTTTGCCATCACTGAGCATAATGCTAACTTATTTCCACTATTTTCCTGCTTTATCATCACTAAATTCTCCCTGACCAACATTCCGGACTTAGACATTTTTGCAAAAAAATGTCCAAAATGGTGCATTATGAAGAATAAAATTCATATTGAAGGAGCTTCATAGTCAAAGGTTTTATTTCATTAAAGAAAGAATAAATGTGTATCTTTATCTGGTATAAATCCCATTAGGATCATCCAGTGCCCACATGGTCATTCCGGGGTCCAAATATGGGGGTTGGTTGTCGAAAGGGTCACCTCTGCCCGAAAGGGTTTTTGCACCCCCCTAAAACCCCCACCAGTGGTACCATACCCTTCTAATTAATTTTGAAAAGAGCAAAGTTCCCAAATATAACAAATAATCCTGTTTGGAATAAAAATTATCATTAATTGTGGTGCTAGGGGTACCCAAAAAATGAAAAATAATTCGGGCCGTCAAAAACAATTAGGATTTTGGTGACCCACCTCTCACCCATACAGTAAGGAATGTTGATTCTGACTGCAGAATTGTGTAGTACAGGTTAGAATGAACTAGCACACCAATTTCCAGCTTTTTATCACTGTTAGAACAGAAGTTATGGACGTCCAAAAATGGCATACATTGAAATGCGCAATTCCAATGTGTCAAAAAGGGGCATGGCACCCGACATTCAAATGGCCGTCACGGGCAAACCGTTTGAGATATTGACCTGAAACTTGGGATTCCTTCGTTTGGTGAACATAAGGCATATTTTGATAGCTTTTCAGCAAAATCTGAGAGGTGCCATGTACATGGGTGGCTGAGTTGGCATGGAATGACCCTACTGCTCTTAGGCTGTCTGCTATTATTTTTACAAATCCTCCCTCCCTCCCACTCTCTCACCCTCCCTCCTTGCCTCTTTCTCTCTCTCACCCTCCCCCCTTCTCATTCTCCATCCCTCCCTCTTTGACCAGATGGACATCGCACAGGGAAAGGGAGAGGGAAGAGAGGCGAGGTCTGGCTGGGTGGCCCAACAGGTCCAAGCTGTTTGCTGATGGTGTGTCACCAGCCAAGAAGGCTGGAGCAGCAATGGTTCATGAGGAAAGCCATCGAAAGCACAGACACACATGCGCTGTGCGCGCGCACTACACACACACACACACACACACACAGACACACACACACACACTTCCTCCAGCCACCAAGTACAACCACATCGTTGTGGTTCTGATGGCCATATAAACACAGACCCTGAAGGGCTTTAGGAACAGGTGTTTCCCCTCACACAGACAGAGAGACACACACATACAGGGAAATCAGAGTCCACACCAGAAGGTAGAAAAACACTAAACAACCAGAGCCAAGGCACACACACACACACACACACACACAATTTTGTCTATCTGTTGTTCTCCTCCCAGCGGCAGGCATTTGAGAAAAGCCAATATTGACTGTGTGCCTGGCTAGGCTCGGCTCCCCACCACATCACCTTGGACTGTGGCGGTCCAAACCACTTCAGCCTCTGAGTCACCGCGTCAGCGTGTAAAACAACCACAAAAAAAGCGGCACGCAGAGTGGGCCTTCTTGTTAAACTGACCGATTCCGCATTCCTTCGGCGAGCAAAGGGCTCGGAGCGGAGCAGGTTGTGAGGAAAGCCAGTGCAGCCGCTCAGATGGTAATGACAAACTCCCCGACCGTCGTGTCTCAATAGAGGAATAATTGTACGACAATTACACAACGTCGAAATAGCGGAGTCCAAATCCTCTTTATTCCCCGGTGGGCGGCGGCTCCGCGGTGGGCGGGGCTCCGTGGTGGGCGGGGCTCCGTGGTGGGCAGCGGCTCCGGGCCCCAGGTGTGGACCGCGGACGGGCGCTGCGAGGAGCCCAGATGGTCAAGGGCCCGTCGGGGTGACCCGTCCCACGACGCCGGGCCCTGCGCCGGGCCATCTGTTGAACGGGCCAGCACAGGGCCCGATCTGTAGCCCAGAGGGCGGGCTGCCTGTTACATACAGAGCATGGAGGCGCATTCAGGCTTCTGGCGGTCCTCCTTACAAACTAAACAGTTGTGAATCGTTGCCTCATAAAGAAAAGGAGGACGCCGCGTCTATGGGAACCCATCTCGGCTCTGACACGGAGCCAAGGGAAGACAGTGATGTACATTGACGCAGGGCTTTAGTGTCGTCTCCGCCGCAGCAATGGGAAGAGCCTTGAAAGGACAGTGTTCTTCCATCACAGAGGGACGAGCCGTCATGGCTGCCCAAAGCCATTAGTGAGGCAATATCACAGCGCTACCCCCCTCCATACTGTACTCTCTGGCTCCGCTGTTCTGCGAGGGCGGCTCTCCCATGACTAAGCAGCGAGCGCGCCGAGACTCACGCACAAAAGCAGGACAATCGCTTTCAGCTCGTGTTTCCAACCACCTCTCGTGTCATTGTCTGCTTCTTTCGGTTTCCAACAGATACTCAGTCCTAGAATGTCAAGGTGGTTTACACTCTGTAGCCCCCCCCCCCACACACACGCGCGCACGCACGCACGCACGCACGCACACACACACACACACACGAGCAGTGAGAGAATAGAAGAGTGAATGAGCTGAAAAAGGAGGTGAAAGTGAGGAGAGACACAGAGAATGGAACTAGAAACCAGCTGAGTGAGGAGGTCAGAGGCAGACAGGACACATTAAACACTGAGGGTGAGAGGAGGAGGAGGAGCGGCAGTGAGGGGGAGAGGCGGGGGGATCTGAGGCGAGGGCTGACCCGGATTCTGCTGTGGCTCTAGGGGCGGGGGGCTGGGCCTGGGGGGGTGCGGTGGAAGGACAGCCAGACGCAAATGTACAGTGACAGCGCTTCTGCTGCTCTGCCCCACCACCGAATGTGCCCTCACGTGTCCGTACTCCCCCCCCCCCCCAGGCCCCCCAGCCCCCCCTACTTCCTTTAGCTCCGCTCTGGAGCAGGGCTGGCAGGGTGTGGGCAGAGAAACTCCTCACAACAAGAGATGCGCGATGAAGGACCAGGAAGGGCTTTGTGCGTTGCAACATACAGTCATTATGAGAGCAATGGTGTGTATTCTGATGATGGAATCATCAAGGACGCTGTGTTTGTCCATGCTACTCCGGGGCGCCCTGCCATGCACAAAAGAGGGGCCTACACAGAAGGAATGCGAGGAACTTGGTGTTTTTAACCCATTTTTATTAACTGAACTCAGTGGAGTGAAGACAACAGGCATTGCCGGGAGAGGGAGAGAGGGAGGGAGGGAGGGAGGGAGAGAGGGAGAGGGACAGACAGACAGAGAGAGATATGATGGGGGTAAGGTGGGAGCCAGGGGCCCTGGGGCAGAGAGTAGTCCAGCCGGGCCCATTGTGGCGGGGGTAAATAAACACGCCTGCCTGGCTGTGAATGCTGCGGGATCAAACAGGGAGGCTCCCTTCGAACCACATCAGAGCTACTTCACTGTTTGTTTATGACCGGGGAACTGCCTGGCAACTCAGCGGCACGGAACGCGCTACAAACGCGCACACACACACGTGTGCACGTACTGACACACACACACACACACACACAGACACACACACACACACACACACAGTTAACGTTGATGCATGGCTGCCTTTGACCCACACTCGTACGCGTCCACTCGTGGCGGACACAATAGCAAGGCGGATTTCATTACAAATGCACACTCAGGCAAACACGCCCCTCACACAATCTGACCCAAAAAGATGTTCGACACGATACAGAAGGGAGGCGAAGGGAGCCCAGAGATCAGAAGAACGCGGCAAACTGCGGGGCTCACTGGAGGAGGGGGGGGGGGGGGGGAGGAGCAGGGATTAGCCAAAACTAAGCTCGCCGCTTTGGCAGGAGACCCCGAGACGGTGCGGTAAGTGGGTTGAAACACACCCCGAGTCATATAATGGCCCTGGCCTCCCTCCCCGGCCTCCTCCCCCTCCTTCCTGTGCAGTTGAGGGAGGGGAGCCGGCCCAACGCAGTCCCACCGCAGACTTGGTGGGGGTGAAACACAGATGAAGTGGAACATGCATGCGGCGGGATGGGAACATGTGCTCGCATGCAGCAGACGAGGCTGCGTGCACTGAACGACCCCTTTCAAGACCCTCATCCTCCTCCTGCTGCTCCACCTCCTCTCCCTCACCCCGGAGGGAGAGCACTGCCCTTCCTTTCTCACTCCTCACCCAATGTGTGATCTGCTTGTCACTCTCTCTCCCTCCGCTGTTTTCAAGGATGAGTGAACAACGGTAAACCTTGCCCCCATTTCTTCACTGCACCGGCCAAGTTCACATGTACGTGCGCGCACACACACACACACACACACACACACACAGACACACACACACACACACACACACACACACACACACACACACACACACACACACACACACACACACACACACACACACACACACACACACACACACACACACACACACACACACACACACACACACAATTCTAGCACATGTATGAAGAGAACTGCAAGCCAGGAAATTCGAGGCTGTGGTGTAACAGTGATATTGGACGTGGATGGCAGCCTCGTCTCCGGTGTAGGAGAGTTCCCGCGGCCCCTCGGCGATCAGGCGGTATATTTGCCTGACTTAAGCCAGACAGAGCCAATGGAGCATAGTGGGCCCATTGAGTCTGCGCTGCACCGCAGGCCTCGAGACATGGCGTACCAACCGAGATGGTCCAGAGACAATCTCAACCACGCTCATTACACCCAAACACACAGCATCAGAAGCCACACTAAACGCTTCACAAAAGGCGCGCGCACACACACACACACACATGCACGCGCACACTCGCACACAGAGGTTGAGAGCAGGTGAATGGCCAGTCTATTCAGAAGGCATTATAAAGAAGGGCTTGTCTACCCCAAGAGAGATCACATGAGCTAGGTGTGGCTTTTATCAATGCAAGGTACCATGCGTGTGTGTGCGTGTATGCGTTCCTAACTAGCCCACGTTGAAGTTAATACAACGTTCTGGCGATGAAAAAAACATACACAGGATCGAAATAGAGCTCCCTAAACACCTTTCCTACTTGAAAACCACAGCCTCTTTAACCAGCATATGGATCTCATTTGGAGGTAGCAGCTATCACACAAGCGTGCTTGTTGGTGTTAGAAGCTACAGCATGAATCACCAGAGGGGTTAAGGGTCAGGATCAGATCCCATAGCTTTGTGACTCGTCTCCACGCTAAACCACTGGGAACAGTCCGTTGTATTGGTTTTATTCAACGCTGCTCCTTTCCCCGGGCGGTGGGGACACATTTGTGTGTCGGTCAAACACTTTGGATGTATGTTTGCATTTGGCAAGAAATCAATGGCAATGAATCAGACAGTATGTGCTATTGCTACACAGACAGACTGACAGTCTTGAGGCAGCACCATTTTGAATGCTCGGGAACATTTCCACACTGGGTGGCATAGCATGGAGCCCCCCCCCCCCCCCCCCAGCCTACACTCTCACCCTCTCTTTAAGCAGGGCCACACGAGATAACACTATAATGTAATTCTATAATTATTCTCTTAACGTATCTGTTGAAGTTTCAGGGATGTATGAAACACTGCATGGAGCTGCCATGTCCTCTTCCCCCTTCACCGGGACGATTATCAGTCTATAATGAAAATCACAACATGCCAGATCCCCCCTGAACTTGCTGCCCTCAAACGTTGGTTTGGGTGAATGGCCAGGGCGTGGCCTCAAAGCCATGCATCCTGTGTGTGTGTGTGCGTGCGTGCGTGCGTGTGTGCATGTGTGCGTATAAACACATGCAGCTGTGCATGTGCATAAACCCTCAACCTCAAGCCAGTGTGTGCGCACAGGCCCGGTCACTATTCAAACTCGTACGATGATGAGAAAAACAAGAGGGGTGACAGTAAAAGGTTTGTAGAGAAAGTGCGAGGGGGATGAGAAGACACACAGCCTGCAGGCTGCCCCCAGGGGGGCAGCCGACATTCCTGTCTAACATAGACACCAGAACACACAGTGTTTCCTCTGTAGACTGTGTGTGTGTGTGTTTGTGCTCGTCATGGTGAAAGAGCATGATTTGCCGTATTTGCTACAGAAACGTCCTGAGCCATATGGGCACTGAGAGCAGCGACTGTGCTGTTCACAGCCGGGAGAGGAGGGTGAGGGGTGACGGGGGGGGGGGGAAATCGCTTGGCACGCCCTGGGCAACCAAGTGCTCGGAGGAGTTTCCGTTAGAGGTGGGTTGATAGTGGCGACCTTCATCGTTTACACAGGACAACGCACGCGCACACACACACACACACACACACACACACGCACACACGCACACACACACACACACACACACACACACACACACACACACACACACACACACACACACACACACACACACACACACGTATGCAGACAGACACAAAGTAGGCCACCTGGTAGGTGTAGTAAAAGACAATACATGTACTATGTCTGGGAGATGTTCTCTCTGTTTTGTTCTTGCCCGGCGGCTCCTCCTCACCTCCTCATCTTCATTGCAATAGAGGCAGATTTGATGAATCAACAGCATCCTTCTCCTCCTCCTCCTCCCCAAGGGTAGGGGGGACACAACAGATTGCACATTACCTCCACAGATTCACAAGCCCTCACCCACCCCACACCCCCCTCTCTCTCTGTCCCCCACCGTATCGACTTTCTCCGGCAGAACCGTCAGGTTCACACTAGCTAATCTCTCCCTTTCCAGCAGCACTGCCCCCCCCGCCCCCCCCCCCCCCCCCGCGCCAGCTCCCCGGCTGAGGTCCTGGGGGAGCAGGACAGGGCCAGCGGCGGGACAAGGCCGCGCTTACGAAGCAGAAGCAAATAATAGAGAACAGGAGAGGGCACCTGTGTTTGTGCGTGTGCCCCCGAAACAAAGGATCATGCTTGAACTTGCTTCACCGCTTTTTCCTCTTTCCTGCATTTCCTAGACACGTTCCATGTATTTCCCAGATACGTTCCGTGTATTTCCCAGATACGTTCCGTGTATTTCCCAGATAGTGGTAATGGCTTGGTCGGCTCACCTCATCTCACGGCAATTGCTCTATTATAATAATAACAACAACCACACAGACTTCAGCACAATCCTTCTCTTTTCCATCTCTATCTGGATACTACGAAGAGACAGATGCTGATCTGTTATTGGTTTAAGATAATATAATACAAATAACAAACATGCACATCAATCAATTCCAGGAAGAAACTCACGTTTTAATCAAATGTTGCAGCACAACAAGATGTTTATTTGTGCGCATAGAAACAAGACACACGCACACACATTGCAGAGAGAGACTTCATGGATTATGTATGATTTTAAACGACTCAAAAACAAAACAGTTGCACATGGATGGCAGAAATCTGTTCCTTATGGCTCGCTGATAGAGCAGAGTAGTCTGGTATCATCCCCCCGGTACAACCCTAGGAACAACAGACACACATTGGTGCAACATTGCTTTTGTTGACGCCGTGCGGACCCATTGAACCGAGCGGAGACACAGTCAGCCACATGAAATGCCACCATCTTGGCAACAAATCTGACTCTGACATGCCGAGTGAAATGAATGCACATTCTGATACAGTAGAAAATAGCTCCAAATGGCATTTCTGGAATGAACGAACACGCTACACTCAATTAGCATTAAGACAAAGACTCCCCAGTGCAGGCCACAGCCGCAGCCCCGGCTCAGTGTTGGGCAGATGGGAGGGGTGACAATATGACACACAAGCCTTCCTCCCTGCACACGATTCAAGAACTGAGAGATAAATGTAGTGTGTGGACATAACTTCACAGCACAGACAGCCAGTGAAACATCCTCCTCAGACAGAACCAGAGTTACACCCTTCACACTGACAGCGTTCCCAACCAGGAACAGCTGGGAGCCTCATCACAGCAGCACATTATTGAATACCACTGAACCAACAAAGAAAATATGAAAACGAAATCCAACCAACACAAAGCCATGTGCGTCCATCTTTTTCAGATTTTAAAATGCAGTCTAATTTCACTCCGTGGCGTAGAGTGGTTCCCGTCCTCGGGTGGGGATCATCCTTAGGGTCCCCCCGAGATGCGTACAGAGTTGCAGGAGATTATTGACATAGGATTAAGACGTTTGATGATCCATTTTAGCAAACCACTTTCTTTTCTTCTCATAGTTGTCCTGTATATATACACACTGACTGTCAAATGATTCATAGCCATGGGGAAACTGCTGCTTATGACTTAGTGTGCAGTGGAGCGAGTGATTACCTACACCAGAACACTGATATTATCGGCAGATGTTGATTGGATACAAAATTATTTGTGTGGAAGCAGATGCACATCAAGTTATGGTTGGGGTCAGGGGCCAAAAAGGGTTGGCAACCACTGGTGTAAAATGCATTTTCTAAAATGCATCTGCGGCTATCTGGCCAGATGACTCCTGTGCTCTGACTCACTAGCGTACCAGGGAGGCTAGGGGTCTGATTCAGAGCAACACTCATCACTACACAGCATCACCCCCCTCCCAGAGTCCCACGGGCTGTCCACCCTCAACACCGCAAGGAGCAGAGTGAGCAAGAGGCCGGAATGAAATGCAGATGGAATTCAGGGGGGGGTGATGTGTGGTAGGGGGCAACCACACTCAACGGCAGGAAGTACAAAGACATGTCTATATGGACACACTTGTTGGGCTGGGCTTTGATAAGAAAAGTGAGTCACATTGTGGACTTTTCTACTTCCGCATTTGGCTCAGTGGGGTTGTAAAACTAGGTGTGTGTGTGTGTGTCTATAGTCCTAATAGTGTGATAGCCATCTAGCGAAAAACACAGCTTATGAAAATGGTGGTGGGCTATTTATTGCCCACCATTGTGGTGCCAACCACAGCATCCATATTTGCCAATCTGCGACATGTTCACATGAAACGCTGTGAGGCGTTCACCTAAGATGCTTTCTCAATCTAGCTTCACTAATATTAATTAAGTGTAGTCTTGTCTTCCTTTTCACTTTGAGAAAGTTCATGCTATTAAAAGTATATAAATCATCTCTTTGAAATGATTGACATGTTGCTTATGGTCCTTACCTCGGCTCCACCTCTTTTATGGATCTCCGGCACATAGCCAAGACAACAACCAGTGTGATTGCCACACATCAGGTCCCTTCATCACAGACACCATCTCTGCGTTGTTCTACAGTCTACTGTATGGATTTGCAGCCCGCAGCTACAGCTGCACATACATGTTCAAAGATCCTGGTAAACATCTGGCGAGGCCGTCTGCTCTTCCTGTCCGGTTTGAGTGCGCTCCGTCACATCTGAACGGCGTCGGCAGAGAGACGGAGGGCAGGGCCGTCCTGGCAGGCTGTCGATACTTTAATAGAGACGAGGTAGACGTCCAATCACAACAGGCCATGCAAGACCAACAGATCGGGGAGTAATGGGAGCAGAATGTGCTTGCGTACGCTCGGAGCGCCATCACCGAAAGCCATCGGTGGCGGCCATGTTGTTTTCTTAACGCGATTAGTTCCAGATTGCCTGTGTGTTCGGCAGATACGCGAGCATCGGCATGCGGTACTTTCCTCTCAGATTAGGGCCCATCAAATCAACGTCTTAATCTATGTTCTGATCACCATAAATCACACACACAGAGAGACGTGTGCCAACTCCTTCATGTAACTAGAGTTTAGATCTTTACAAGTTCTGGAAACCTGTGGGTGAGATCCGTGCCACTTCAAACCGGTTCCTGCTAAACCAGGCATATCACGCACTTCAAATCGATTGCGTGGAACTGACAAATGTGTTTAGCGACATGACAAGCATCTGACTGCTCAGCTCAAATGTGGGCCGGTCTGAAGCACTGCTCCCCACTCCATAAAACAGACAAGAGACAGAATCAGCAGTTTCCTTATCCTTTCATCCAGGATTTCCTTTCTCCAGAACACAACTGCATGGCCGGTGAATGACTGAGGCCATTGTGGAGAGAGAACACACACACACACACACACACACACACACACACACACACACACACACACACACACACACACACACACACACACACACACACACACACACACACACACACACACACACACACACACACACACACACACACACACACACACACACACACACACACACACACACACACCTGTTGGCCGTGACCCCTGAGCAGACTGGGTTAAGGACAGACATGAAGCAGGTGTACCAGCATGGCTTCTTCTTCGTGTGCTCCGAGCGTTAGTGGAGGCCTCTTCCCACAGCGTGGGAGACAACACAGACCTTCAATAGGGGCCCAGAAGAAAAGTAACCAACAACATTCAAAGCAAGATGGCACCTGCCCCTTTCGGCTACGCCACAATTCATAATAACGTGGATGATGCGTGCGAATGCTTTGGAAGTCTCCAGAACAAAGGTTTTTCCCTGGAGATCGGCAAGTGTGATTCACTGAAGCTGCCACCCATTGCCCCCTGAATCAGCATAGGACAAAAACATCACACACAAACATTACAGTCTACAGTATCCTCTCAGGGGAATGAATAATAGCTATGAGTGGTGTTGTGCAGGCCATAGTGTTACGTGTTGACAAATGAGTTCCTCTCTAGTAAGTTCCCTATCAAAATTGGCATGCTTTAATCATGCCTCATTTGATCAGGGCACGTCTTTCCTGGCCCTGTGACGTGGGAGCTCCTCACGTGGTTGATGGACTTCAGCATTGATTGGTAACACCTTGGCGAACGGCATGCTGCCTTTCCACTTTCCTTCTGTTGTGGCTGTAGATGTTGTTGCACACTACTCTGTCTTTAACGGTGCTGTACTGTTGACAAAAAAAATAAGTCAGCATGCCTCTAGCTTTAATAGAGTCAGTCTTCAGAGTTCGGCAGCGTGAGAAGTAAATCAAACTTGGGTTTCCTTGACACCCTTGGCTTCGGCAGACGTGGGCATCAACATCTCACAAGGCAGAGATTTCTAAAGACCCCAGCCATTAAAAACAATCACACAGCCAGGTATTGGGTCGGACGTAATGACATCCCTTTGTAGATCTCAAGCGTAGCCTCCAATTTACATCTTGAAATAGACAGCTCCACAGAGGCCTGTGTAAATCACTCGATGTATATGTCTTTACGGGGCGGTCCAGATACTTTGCCGCTCATGCGTAGATCCACTAGCAAGCCTGTCAAAGGCTTTGTGTCAAGTCCAGTAGTCCTGTTAAAGTGCTTGCTCTGCGGCTCAATGGAAGAGGCAGGGCATCTCTCGCTCCATCCTCTCTCCCCCCTCAACGCTGACCAGGGGGAGGAAGCAGGCAGACCTGTGGCGAGGACAGGCCTCCTCCACATCTGTGTTTATCCACGGGCTAAAACCAACAGGCTATATTTACCCCGGTCAAACAGAACCCAAGAATGAGATGACCAAAAGGGAAAAGACCCAGCCGGGGACCGGGGCGAGAACGACGGGGGCCGTTACACACTGGGGAACCCCCACCCTTCCTCGTCGTCATCATCATCATCAACATCAACAAGGTGGACAAAAACAAGCAGGAGATGGCAGCCGTCAGGCCCCGGCGCACCGCTGGACTGTTTGTTTGGCTTTCTGCGATTCATCTTCCCTTCGTTGAGAGGGTGACAGACTGGTAAACAACCGCCTGGGCGCGTTGGGCCTCTCGCGGACAGGAAGAGGCCCGGTGGATTGATTACCCCCCGGGCCAGTGGTTTATTACCACACACACGGGGTCCATAAAGCAGGGAGATGGAGTGCCCCCCCACCCGCTCTGGACCTTCGACCCCCGCATGGCCGCCACCGTCCCTGTCACAGGCAGGACGTCCCCAGAGAACCATGATCCATAAGTGGGATTCATTGCAGAGTACTCCAACCCCTGGCTGGCCGGGGCTCAAACTGCACATATTGCACATGCTCTGAGCATCAGGGATCACGGCGGCACGAACACCCGGGACAACGCCTGACGCCCGAACATGCAAATGGGGTCTGACGAAGGGCCAATGGTTAAAGGAGGCTACATGTTGATAGGTTTAAAAATACACAAATTAGCACCATATTGAGGGACTCCATCCACCCAAAATGAACTGTGCTGCCTAACATGAGCCAGATGGCGGCTCTTGCCTAGGGCGCCTTGTCCCCGCTCTCTGACCTATCAGGCTTTGCTAATGAGCACGATAGACCCAGAGGTGTGTGATATGGGTGGCTGTGCATATTCCTTCTCTTGGGGGCAAGTTAACAAAATCCTTATTTCCATTAACCTTTTACTTAACCAGGACACCTCCAGGAATTACTAGGAAACCGGGCCAGAACCGTTCCTCTGGTTCTAAAATTACAAACGGCCGGGAGACTGCCAAGCGTGTTGTGGTTGTGGGAAGAGACATTTAAACTGGGGCTGGAAGCAGGCTGACCACACTGCACTGTAACATCACACACAGGACCCAGATACAATCTAGGAAACGTCCTTTAAGTCTCCCAAGGCAAAAACTGCATAGCAAAGACACCATGAAAATGTGTATTTATTGTAGCAGATTTTTTTTTTACTACAACTATATATTCACTGATGGTGATATCCAAGGTTATATATTATTTTTGTAATAAAACATAGACCATAGGCCTCAAATAATTTATTTACCATGATCTCTAACCGATCAGTTATGAATGCCATATCCAAGCACAAAATCTACTTTCTATCAACAAACTGTTGCAGCCACTTTAAAAATCATGAAATGATTAACAACACACGAAGAAGTGTGGATAAGGAGATTCTTGGCGCTAAAGCAAAACATAAAAAACACTGACAACTTCATGTAGGTGACTATTTACTGACATGGTACCCTTTCAAAAGCTACTTCACTTGTTGTTGCTCGTGTGTCAAGTACAAGTTGTAAAAAAAAAAAAAAAAGCGACATCAAAGGCGTAGTAGAGCAGTGCAGCTTAAAGGCTGTTCTACAATGGTAACTACAGTGGGACTGTAAACTATACAAGAAATACTAATTTGACAAACATGTTCCAGAAAAACTAGAATCAATTGGGACGTTAATATGACTGCTTAATCATCCAAATGCAGGCAGTGAATGGCTATATTTTTAAGATGACTCTGGGGGGATTTGCACCGAGTAATTTGGGAAAAACAGCAGGAGAATGAATCAAGACTTGATTTGTGCAGAATAGCGCACATTTGGCGCATTTGCCAAGTGCTGTGAATCGTATGCGTATTTCGCTAATTATGGACTTCTGATTCCACAGCAATTACTACCAGTTACACTTTCCGGGTCAGCCAATTCCAACTGGTGCCAACTCTATTTCTCCTGGACCCCGGTTGCTGGTTCCAGCACAACATGTGTAGGGGAGCGGACCTCTTTCCATGGCAACTTCCGATCGCAGCACAACTATTTAAATTCCAAGCTCGTTCAAGCTAACTAGCTGGGTAGCTCCCAACTAAAAAGACAATGTTCCCATTGTCTGGAACTTGTAGTTTAATAGAGTCGTTCGGCCCTCCCGATTGTGATTAGCTCAGGTACAAAAAAAACTACACGGTCGGAGGCTGCGGAGCACTGCGCGCCTGCGCAGAGAGTGCGTTTCTTAAACATCGGGAAGGCTGGGTGGATTTTTTTTTTGTATTAACGCGTTAATATAACGACGGATCTCGTGTGATGTACGCGGTATACTGAATGAATACAAACACATGAGGCGTCCAGCCCCTGAAGCGCACAGAGGTTAAACACAGCCGTAGTATGCGGGCTGTTGACCGCATTGACTGAAGTTGGTCGGCTCGCCTTCTCCCGATGTTTGCTCTGCTGGCCAGTTGACTTCGTTACTTTTCCCCGTTGTTGAACACCCTGCGCCGTAAAACCACAACTGTTCAAAGAAAATATGAGGATACATATCATACCTGGCAACGGCCCTCTGGTTTCGGTTAACTTAAATCCTGTTTCAATAATTCTCCAGCCGTTGAAGGAACATTCTTCGGCCGTCCGTCCGCCGCCTGTTCGCTGCTCGCGCGCTGCCAGGAATGCTCCGCTCAACCGAAACCACGGCGGCGCTCACACGGCCACTGCGCGTGTGCAAACACGCTGGCTGAACCACGCTGATAGTAACGCAGGGGGCGGTGTTCAATGGTGGGCTCCATGGTGGGCTCTGCCGCCGGGACGCGTGTGTTTGGGCCGCTGATTGCACGCGATCGGAGAAGTCGTCTTACGGTGCGTTGTGTCGCGAGATGTTTTTTTTTTTGTAATTGCAGTAATGGCTTACAGTAAATGTCTACTCCGTCTGCATTTCTGCCACCGCGGATCTGTTTGCAACCGCTCTCCACTCACCGGTGGGTGGAGAGCGTAGCCTTGTGGACGTCCTGTGTAATGCAATCATGGTTGTGTTTGTTGTTTATTGGACCGTTACCTCTCTGGTCCTACTTTGGATGGTTGGGTTATTTGGAAAGAAATGCGTGATGTTTGGGATAGGAAATTCCACAGTAAGCCTGCATATTTACCTAATTAGGTGTATTGTTCACCTTCTTTCACTTTCACCTGCTGCAGGTTCAGGGGAAGCTTTCCCTCAGGCCAGTTACCCTCCTGAACTCCACACCCCGACATGCCCCCTGCTCACCCAACGTCTGGACCCCTCACCCCCTGGACATACCATTTATTAGACATATTATTTATTGTATTTATTTATTTATTTATTTATTTATTTATTTATTTATTTATTTATTTATTTATTTATTATCATAGTATAGCCCCTCACCCTCACCCCCCTGGACATATTATCTGCTTATTTATCCCACTGTACCCAGTACCCACATATCCATTAAAACTGAATTTATCTGTTTTATGCTGCCCACCTGTTATATTGCACTACTGTACACTGTTATTTATTATTTCCGTACTACCTCTATAATTACCTCCGCTTGCACTATCTGTTTATTGTTTACTGTTGTTACTTACTGTTTTCTACTGTCACTTTAAGTACACTGTCCACCAATGTTGCACTACTCATGTACAATACTGCACCTTAATCGCACCTTTGCACTTCTGGTTAGAACGCCACCTACATTTCGTTGTCTCTGTACTTGTACTCTGTACAATGACAATAAAGTTGAATCTAATGTAATCTTACATTCATATTCCATTCTCATTACATAACCCATACGGCTATGTGCTGCTTAATAACTGTACAAAATAAAGTCATTGGGGGATGTGGGCGGAATCAATAAAGTTATATCTCATCTCATTTCATCTCTCTGAATTATTGGCCTATTCTCTACATGTTGACCAAGTTCTAAGCAACACCTGTACTACAAAATTTGACAACAACATATAGTGACGTTTGAAACTGAATTGACACGTGAAGTCAAGCTGCATTGAAAACCTGGTTGGTTTGTTACATACACTATCTGTAATTAAACGCAGACAATATTAGCATTGTGTAAAAAACATATTAACACGCTATACACAGAAACTATAAAGGCAGTAGTACTGTTCATTAGTCAGCAGGGCTCAGTATTGCATCATAAACAGGGAGAGAATTATTAAACACTTAACCCCTTGTACATGATTCTGGATTATACTCAATTAAATATACGCCATTAAATAGTGTAATAGCGTTAGGCCATGGGTAGGTAGTAAGTTAGGAATAGCTCACTATGAAATAACATTGATATTCTTAATTGTCAAAACATTCGCTTAAGCAGTCTAATTATCGCTCTTTTTCGTGCCCCTCATTATATTAATATTATTATATAATTATTACCCTGTAATTACCCTGTTTAGCTCAATCAACAAAAGCTCTGCAACAGCGATGGGTTTTTTTTTTTTTAATTCATGCAATCCAGGATGTTTGTTTCACCATGACACCTGCAATGTGCTTATGTCACGAGTCAGATGACGTACTGTACGTCAGAGGACAGTTTAATTGGCTGTCTAGCTCCACGTCATACAGTGTTTTATAACGCCATAGCTGCCAAAATGATATAGGTCAATGAACAAGAATGTTAAACTACATTACCCATAATGCCTAACCCCCCCACCGACCAAGGGCTGCTGAGACCCATCCCGATAGGTTGTTGCTCCCCTCTTGGTCCATCCCTGAGCAGCACGGAGGCCACCCTCCACACAGTGTGCGCTGGGTGAACGCAGCAGAGCGAACAGGGCGCTTGGAGCAGCCCAGCAGCGTCAGATCTGCGGCCAGGGAGCCCTAATCCGTGGTGTTGGGACGCGGCCCCGGTAGATTTGGATAGACGAAATCAGCCTACAGACTGACAGCTCGGAACCTCACGGAATGTCTTTATGGGGGGAAAAGGGATGTTTGATCACGAAAGACCTCTCGCCAACCGACTGACCTATATTTCAAACCCGAGGAATACAACATGACTGCCTGGACTTGAATGTGTTGTAGACGCCGATGGTGTTTTCTCGGATGCAAGTGCAATCACACGCCCATGCGCCGATGTGGGTGGATGTTGCTGCCTTCGTGTCCAGGTTGTGTGACAGTAAAACAAATGGCATGGGGACTATTTAAATGGTGCTGGTTATGTAGTCAAGCTGGTTCAGTGAAGTAGCGTACTAATAGGCCTACCTAATCATATTATTATTATTCATTATATTTTTAGTAGCAGTAGTAGTATTGCTGTTGTTATTATTATATTTATCGTAACTACTTTGTATTAAACACTGTCTTACAGTTACACAGACAACAACGAGGAACGAAGAGGATTCTAAGCCTTATTTCCGACGCGTCAACACGGATCAGATACATGGACGTTATATTACAAGTGCATGCCTTCTTGGAACCCTGAGTTGATTTCGATGGCATCCCAGCGTTTCTGCTGTCATTTCGCCTAATGACACCTTGATGGAATACGAAGCGAGACCGCAATGACATCAGATATAGTCTGACATCGATGTACTCTTCATGTGGATCTTTCAGACGGAGGACTTTTCATTCAGTCATGTCACAAATGCTTACAATGTAGGCACGGGTACGCATAGCGCACGTCATCTAGGTTGCGATGTGACTTCATTCGGTGCTTAATATGGTGCCGCTAGATCACATCCGCGAGGTTTGTTGTACACCTGTACATTTAGATCTGAACGCGGACGAGGGTTTGTTTGTGAAGGCTGTAAAGGCGACCAGGTCGTTGAACTGGCTCGTGTTTGGCGATGCATGGAGGACTTAGTCTTTGCTGGCTTGTCAGAATGTAGGGCAGTCTATGCAGTCATAGCAAACAACACAATAGAGGGTCGTTGTCATTACTTGTGGGGAGCTATTCACGGTTTGTGCTCTTATGTCTTATAGATGATAAATGCAAAGGAATCTGACTAGGACACGGTGGATATTCACTAAATATTCACTATATATTTACAGCGTTTAAATAGCCGGCTGGATGGATGCAAAATACCTGAGCATCTTGTTTTGATTGGCTGCTGCCAGGCGCATAGATTATGACTACTTTGTGCAGCTTTGTGAACGGTTCTAACGAGGTTATAATTGAATCACCACTTTATCACAGTTGACCGTAAGCTGCCTCATTAATTGTCCTGTGTTTATTGACACAATATAGGACGAAGAGTCCGAGCAATATAGAGTGCACTATCCACACTGAAACGCGATCAGCTAGGCCTACATCCTAATGAAATGGTAGGCAGCAGACGTTGTTATGCATCGCAGACTACACCACGTTTTAGTAGACCCAGAGTCTGAATTTGAGTGAGTGCCTCTGCCCCTTGAAAACTTTACATTGGTTCCCTTACTAACCTGACTAGCTGTTTATCAGAAGTTCCATTCAGCTGTCTTCTTCAGAGCCACCGGACACAATTCTCAGGAATATCTGAAGGATCATGGATCTGCCGGGCTAAGGGTTTGACGTGAGGACCGCTCTCCTTGGCTCCGGAGTTTGCCGTTGGGAATACATGTTTCATACATCCCGCGTTCCATCACCGCCGGTTACCGTGGCACGGCTTCATCGACAAGGCATCGCGATGGTCAAGAGGGCCGGCAGCCCTCCCATCCACTGAGACTCTTCCGGTGAAGGAGCTCTTGTCTCGATCGATGGGCCCCGTATGGATTTGCCGTGTGAGTCGATAGAGGCCAGGGCCACGACGCGAGCGGGCAGCCCGGCCGCCATGGACCCGTTCGGCAGGGTCCCCAGCCCCGCGGGCCCCCTGCCCTGCACCAGCTGCGGCGGTCGCTGCTCCCCTCCCCCCCTCTCTCTCACCTCCCCCGGGCCTCCCTCCGACCCCTGGTCCTCCGCCGTGCCGCCCAACATGACCCCCCCGCCCCTGATGCTTCCGGGCCATGCCCTGCAGGGGGTGAACGGCGGCGGCTGGGCCTCCCCCGCCGGCTCCTCGGACTCCCAGCGCTGCGCCCACGGCGGGGCCAACCCCAACCCCTACTGGACGGCCGTGTTCGACTACGAGGCCACGGCCGACGAGGAGCTCACGCTGCGGCGGGGCGACCTCCTGCAGGTGCTCTCCAAGGACTCCAAGGTGTCCGGGGACGAGGGCTGGTGGACGGGCAAGATCCAGGACAAGGTGGGCATCTTCCCCAGCAACTACGTCACCAAGCGGGACGCGTCCAGCTACCCGCAGCTCACCCCGGGCAGGCTGGTGCCCGGCGCGGTGGGGGCGGGGGACTGCCCCTCCGAGATCGACTTCTCGGAGCTGGTGCTGGAGGAGGTGATCGGCGCCGGGGGCTTCGGGAAGGTGTACAAGGGCGTGTGGCGCCGGGAGGAGGTGGCGGTGAAGGCGGCCCGGCAGGACCCCGACGAGGACATCAGCGTGACGGCGGAGAGCGTGCGGCAGGAGGCCAGGCTCTTCTGGATGCTCCGACACCCCAACATTATCTCTCTGCGGGGGGTCTGCCTGAAGGAGCCCAACCTCTGCCTGGTGATGGAGTACGCCCGGGGCGGGGGCCTGAACCGGGCCCTCGCCGGGAAGAAGGTCCCGCCCCGGGTGCTGGTCAACTGGGCCGTCCAGATCGCCACGGGGATGAACTACCTGCACAACCAGACCATCGTGCCGGTCATACACAGAGACCTCAAGTCCAGCAATGGTAAGTGCTCCGTGTGACGGCGTGGTGCCCATCGTGGGTGGCGCCTGTTCTGAACCACTAATAGACCTGTGTTCGTGTTGTTGTTCTAAGGGCCATCAGCAGGCTCACGAGTAGCACTTGGAGTGGAAGCGAGGGATATCGGCAATGTTTGAGTAACATTTGAGTGTTTGAGTAATGTCTGCCGTACTGACGACGAGTGAAAGGAGAGACGTCGGATGTCCCCTGCGGCTCCCAGAAAAGCTAAACAACACTCCAGGTGGAACAGTATTTGGGGGTATCACTTCAGCCTGGACGGTGCTGGGCCTTGTTAACACGCGGCAGCTCGTGTGCTCAAGATAAACTGCCGGGATGCAGGTGAGCACCGACACGCTGCGACGCGACACTGATACCCGCAGGAAGGCTGTGGTGGTGTGGCTCGGATTCAGCACCCGATGTGAGTACCGTTTAACCCGGCGGCGCTGCCCGCTTCCTGCGTGGTCGGGCCTCATCCTCGTCTTTATCGTTACTGGCTCGGACTTGTGCTCGCCCTGCTGGACAGCGAAGGCCGATATCATGAGAGGGCGGGCCGAAAGAGAGGCACGGGTCAGAATCAAACCGGGGCCCCTGTACGAGGTGCATCACCTACGTTTAGCACATCAGTGCTTTGGGCCACATCGCGGCCACCTCTGCCATCTCTGCCCGGCCGTCACTCTGTGCATAGCATCCTCCTCTTCCTCTTCCTCGCCCTCCTTCTGCCTCCTCTTCTCAAGGAGAGCTGCTCGGCACCGCACCTCGCCGGGCTATTTTTGGTCTTTTGTGCTACTTGCTGTTTAAAGAAACAGTTGCGGTTGCTGCTGTTGTTGTTGTTGTTGCATCAAAGGAGTAACGTGTGATGGTGTCGCTGTCCATACAGTACATCAATGCGTGCTTGTGTGTGTGTGTGTGTGTGTGTGTGTCTGTGTGTGTGTGTGTGCGTGTGTCTGTGTGTGTCTGTGTGTGTGTGTGTCTGTGTGTGTGTGCGTGTGTGTGTGTGTGTGTGTGTGTCTATGTCTGTGTGTGTGTGGGTGTGCCTATGGGTAATACAAGTGTAATAAAGACTGCTGGCAGCCTACCGGCCCTTTTAGAATTCCTGCACCGTTTCCAAGCCTCTGCCCAAATTCCTCCTGATGTTGCGCCTCTGTGGCGTGCCACTCACCTTCCCTCTCCCTCCCATACATCACGGACGTCCACGCCCCCGCCACACACTCCATCCCGCCATCTTTGTGTGTGTGTGTGTGTGTCTCGTGTCTCGTGTCAGCCCTCCCCTCTCTGTGTTGCTGTAATGGTGCAGACGAGGATCAGATGGCTATTGGACAGTGACGCCTTGGCAACAGCAGCACCAGAATTGCCTTCACACGGGGGCATGAGGGGGCTTATGTTCTGTTGAGTCATGCCGCTGCGGGCTGCTGGCGGTCCGCTGTGCAAAGCCTCGGTGACCCCCCCCCCCACCACCACCACCACCACCACCACCATTACCACCACACGCCCACTCATCCCCAGCGTCTGAAACAATGCCTCGATCCTGAGTCCTCCTCACAAAGCTGTGAATGTGGTACTTTGTGCTTTGTCACCCCTGCCACGGCCTTTGCGTGTTTACTTAGAACGGTGTCTGACTCCGTGTGTGTGATCAACCTATGACTCAGACAAAGAGGTGCGTTGCCATGGTGAGGCTCCTCTGGGAAGGAGCGCGTGAGCAGGACGCGATGACAGATCGACACGGGAGCTCACGAGGAGCAGAAGAAGAAGAAGAAGAAGGGGGGAAAGGCTCGGTGTAACGTCTAGCGATGTGTGGGCAGAAGGGAACGAACCGCGGGGCAAACCGCGGAGGCCGACGCACGGGGACCCGGGGTGAAGATGAAGTGAAGGAGTGTGGGTGACAAGCGACGGCCCGGTGTAGTGTTACGCCTGGGCTCATTGTCCAGGTGCCGCGCTTCTCGGGTGTCCCCCTTCAAACCGCCGACCACTTGGCATCGCCACGGTTACGGAGAGACACAGAGCCCCGAGCCTCTCCTCTTGTCTGCCGTCTCCTTGGATCTCTGGGCCGTGTAAACAATACACACTTCATTCTCACACACGCCTCATGCATACTTCTGGCTCCGCTCCACACAGCATGGCTGCACAGGGCTTCTGCCGCGCAGGCATTTGTGTGTGTGTGTGTTTTCTTTTTGTTGGTCACTCGCGATGTTCACCTTTGAATCACATCTCATTGGATTTAGTTGTTTGGCTAACGTTCCCGTAGAGGTTTGTGTGTGCGTGCATGGATGTATGTGTGCATCTGTTTCAAATGCAGTGGTCATGCAGACCCAAACTGAGTGAGTGAGTGAGTGAGAGAGTAAACGAGTGAGTGAGTGAGGCTGTCAACCCTGGATTGTATGATCACAATGAATTCAAAACGAATGTGGTGGATGATGACCCAAAACACTCAATAAATAGCTTGTCTTGTTCTGCTCTCAGTCCTGAATGCTCATAGATTTTTAGTTGTCCGGTCTTATCAGGTAGAAAGGCCTCTCCGCTGGAACGACGCTGTAGAACATTTTGTATTGAATGCTCTTCCTAGGGCTAAAATAACATAGATGTATTCCATCATTGATCATTGACTTCAGGCTGTCATGTGTCTTGAAAACATGAGAAGCCAGAGTGCGTTGATGCTGTGAGACTTAGGGGAGCTGCTGACAGTACCTGAAGCTGTGACTGTGTTTACTTGGAAAGAAGATGTTTACACAGTCAACACGCGTGTCGGTGGAATGAGCCCCACGGTGCTGAGCAAGAATATCTGGTATGTTAACTGCAATGGAGTATTCAAATGAAGCTAACACGCTAACAAGCGGAACAGAAAGCGTGGCTGTTTGTGTCTCTCCCCATATTGTCCGTTATGTTGGACCCGTGTTGGTTACATAAACGACACGCTCTGACAGCACTGGTGCTGCTTTTTAGTTTTAATAACGGCTTATCTCATGAGCATCTTGTCAATGTGAAATATGTATACTGTACATGTAGATGTATATTACATACATCAACAAGCCAACATGATGGCATTGCAATATACCTTGAAAGGCCACGTTGTATGAGAGAGACATAGAAAGACAGAGAGAGAGAGCGGGAGAGAGAGAGAGAGAGAGAGAGAGCCCGACTATAGCATGGAGTGTGTTAAGGAAAGGATTAGAGTTGTGGCTACCGTGGACTGCTAATCCCTGAGAGAGACAGAGCGGTGCAGGGCTAGACTGTGACTAACTGCTGGGGGGGGGAGCCACGGGGAGCAGCCAGGACCAGAGGACAGCACGGTGGAACCTGTCTGGACCCAGAGGACTCACTACAAAATGGAGCCCGTTTCTGGAGCCTCCTGGCTGGGCCGCAGTGTAGCGGCATCATTTCCAAAGGAGGTGGGAGTGGATCTCCAGCCACGGTTGAGATGTATGGGTGTCCTTCAGGACACAGAGGCGTTTCACTGGCGACGGCAAAGAGAGCGAGAGGGAGAGCGAGATAACGCAAGAGCGCCAGAAAAGAAGCGGGGTTATTGTGTGGCCGAGCGACGGTGTTTATTGTGTTTCATGGGGCTGATCTGTGTGTTTAGTGCTGGGTGCACACTGGGCGCACGCCCGCCGCCGCCGCCGCCGCCATGGGGGCGGGACAGCGGAGACACTGGTGCTGAGGCAGTAAGCGAGCACCCATGTATACACACACACACACACATACTGTATATAAATACATGTACACATATTGTATATACATACATGTACACACACACACACATTCTGTATACATACATGTACACACACACACATTCTGTATACATACATGAACACACACACATTCTGTATATACATACATGTACACACACACATTCTGTATATACATACATGTACACACACACATTCTGTATATACATACATGTACACACACACACATAGATGCAAACAGAGATGCAAACATATATACATACACATATACACACACACACACACATATATACAGTATATACACTTACAGGCACACACACACACACACACACACACACACGCATCACAGTAGAGCAACGACAATGACCCCATTCTTCCACCACAGCCCAAGACAGGGTGAGGGCCAGGCTCACAATGGCAAGAGTCACTGGCGGGGGGGGGGGGGGGGGGGGGGGGGGGGGGGGGGTACTGGAGAGAGAGGGAGAGAGAGAGAGAGACAGAGAGAGTGGGTGATGAACGACAGAGATGGAGGACTGGAGAAGCAGGGATGGATATTCTGAGGAGGGAGCCAGGAGAGGAATGTGGCAGCTCTGTGGGGGAGGAACCAGCCGGGGAATATGTAGTGTAGGGTCAGTCTGAGGAGGTTCTCCAGACTCTCCTCCTCTCACTTCACTTTTACTGTCTGTAAAAATGATGAATGATTCATCACTTCATAACACTGCCAATAAAGACACCACTTTATGTCACCAAAGGTCTCCAATGTATTTCGGCAGGGTCATTTGGATAGCGTGCGCGAGCCAGGGGATGTCGTAGGAAGAGTGACAGGAGGCAACGGGGCGAGGTGGAGGAGTGGCAGGACGGGAGGGGCAGGCATCGCCAGTACAAACAACACAACGTCAACACAATGACTAAAGAAAAACAACGTGGACAGGAGGCACGCTCACAAACACACCCACACACACACACAGACGCACATGCTCACACACACAAAACACATACACACGCACACACACACACACAGACAAAACACACACAGACACACACACACACACACACACACACGTACACACACACAGACACACACACACACACAGACGCACACACACACTGACACATAAAACACACGCAAACGCACACACACACACATAGATACACGCACACAGACACACACACACACACAGGGCATCTCTCTCTCGCGCCGCGCGTCAATATATAGATGAGCTGAGGCCACGACCCGAATGTCAGAATGTCACCCTGCACTGATGTCTCTGCGCACACGCCCACACACACTTACTACAACCGTTTTGTTATTGTTGATTACTTAGCCGCTATCCGTTTGCTGCAGAGGCTATGATAGGGCCAATGTCACACACACACACACACACACACTAAGTCCCTGTGTGTTCTGTTCTGCACGGCGGCGACCTCTTCTGACTACATTGCCCGTCGCTGAAGACCCCCCCCCCCCCCCTCCCCCCCCCCCACCCCCAACCTTCCCCCTCCCACCCACCCAACCGAGGGTCCACGTCGTCTGGCTGGCCCCTCTGTTCAGACGCTCAGAGGAGCTCCATTGTTGCTGGGCAGCAGCCTGGCTGGCTGGGCACAGCCGAGCGGTCTCTGGCTGTCCCCGGAGCCGCGGAGGCCTGCCTGACCCAGCGCCGTCACGGTTCACTCAGGCTGAGCCCTCGCCTCGCCTCGCGTCCACAGCACAAGACTGAGGCTCGCAGTGTTGGGGAGAGGGGGGGGTGGGGGGTCACCGTGAGCATGGCATGCTTTGTTTAACGGCCGTTTGAGGTTCAGACGATGTTCAATGCCGCGGGCTGTTGAGCCTTCCCCCGTTAGCCCTTCTCTCTTTGTCATGTTTTCATGCCTTTACAGTTCCAGCTGCAGAATGTTGAATGACGAGTGACATCTCAACTGATCAAATGATTAGATCGATTATCGCCAATTATTAAAATGATTTGTCAACGTTCCGCTTAATCGTTTGCATGTCAAATAGGACGGGAGCATACTTTTTTAATTATACATGACCGCCTCCTGACGACGGTTCAGATGAGTATGATAGGTGGAATGTTGTTCGCTCTTTCTCTTGTCATTCTCTCGCACGCACACACACACAGACACACACACACACACACACATACACCATCGCAAAAAAAAAGAGAAAGTGGCCTCTTTTAATACCTCTGTCTCTTCGGAGAGAGAGAGAGAGAGAAAGAGAGAGAGAGAGAGAAGAGAGAGAGGGAGAGAGAGAGAGCGAGAAGAGAGAGAGAGAGAGAGAGAGAGAGAGAGAGAAGAGAGAGAGGGAGAGAGCGAGAAGAGAGAGAGGGAGAGAGAGAGAGAGAGAGCGAGGCTGCCCGGTCCCACGGCTCTGGCAGCTGCATTCTGTGTGCAGACAAAGTGAATGGCTGCAGGGGGAAACTGTGCCACAGAGTGGCTGAGGATTAGAGCCCCCATGGCCTGTAGTGGTGGCGCGGGGAGCCGGGGTATCCATGACACGGGGAGCAGCTCAGAGCCACGGCCGTGTGACAGCACGGAGAGACGTGGAAGAAACCCAAAAGGTGTGAGGGCTACCTTTGGGTCGAGCTTCTATTGATACCCTCAGCGGAGTCTCACGCGATTCAACACTGAGAACTTAATTATATTTTGGACTGAAATGGGATTATTGGGACTGGGTCTGCCTTTGTAGAGGTGAAACACTAAACTCAAGACAGCCAAGATTCCCTTGGTATGGATTTTTTGGGGGGGATAAATGTATTGAAGAATGCTGCCAGTTATTAAACAAATGTAAATATTACTTTAATCTAAGGGGTATGAAACAATCTCAGTTTAAATTGGGTGCAGCATTATTGAGCATTGAAGAAAAAAAACTGCTTCAAGGAAGTGTGTGTGTGTGTGTGTGTGTGTGTGTGTGTGTGTGTGTGTCTCCAGAGAGGCACTGGGAGGAATTCAAAGAGAAATAACAACATGCTACAAAGCCATCAATCCCATGCTAGAGGGAAGAGAAGCGTGGCCTGCAGTCATCTGCATGCATGTTTACCAACCGCGGCTCATTATCCCTCTATTCCCCCCCATTCATGTCCTACCCCCCCTCTGTCCACCAGTGTCCTGGTTCAGTCCTCGTTCTTCTCTGTGCCTTCCTGTCTGCTGGCTCTCCTCCTCCTGTCTTCGTGACTTGTCATTTTTCTCCCATTTTACCCTCCGTCCTTCCATCACCTTCCCCCACTCTCCCCCTCCCCCACTCATCCTCAGACTCCCTTCAGCCCCTCTCTCTCCCTTCTCTCTCCTCTCTCTCTCTCTCCCTTCAGCCCGTCTCTCTCCCTTCTCTCTCCCTTCAGCCTGTCTCTCTCCCTTCTCTCTTCCTTTCTCTCTCTCTTTCTCGTTAAGATTAAATACTTTTGTGAAACAGTTGATGTTTGTGTACATGATGGTCACTGCTGTAAAACGCTGTATTTCATATGTGGTACAAATGTGTTGGCATGGGTTTAGAACCGACATAAGAGAACCATCTTGTGTGTGTGTGTGTCTGTGTGTGTGTCTGTGTGTGTACCTTGTACCACACTGCCTCCCAGTCAGCCTCCGTCCTCCTTTGTGCTGCTCGTACACTCTTCATCATTATCCCCCCCCCCCCCCCACTCCTCTCTTTCATCCTCTTCCTCTTGCATCTCTACTCCCAAGGGTGGTGTAGTCTGGGCTGAGACGGGCGGGCAGGCGACAGCTGGAACAGCAGGCAGCCGGGGAGAGAGAGAGAGAGAGAGAGAGAGAGAGAGAGAGAGAGAGAGAGAGAGAGAGTGAGAGTGAGAGAGAGAGGGGGGGGGGGGGGTACGGGTAAGGGGCTCTGGGGCACCAGTAGAAACACAGTTGTGATGGGGTGGGGTTTGAGAGAGGGGGGGGGGGGGGGGGGGGTTGTGGGTTACTTCCGGGACGGCAGGGCGGGGATCTCCACTGATGTAGGAGCACAGGCTGAGCCTGAGGGGCGGGTACGTGGTGGGGGGGGGGGGGGGGGTGAGCGGCCATGTTTGATGCCGCCTGCATCAAAGATGGCGTGCAGAGCCAGTCTCTGTTGGACCGGGTCCCACTGGGCTGGAAACCCCACAGCCCCTCTGGGCCGCCGTTGTCTGGTTCCGCTGAGCCGGGGCCGGACGTGAGGCCGCCGCGCCGCCGGCCTGAACGTTGTGTTTGCGTGAACACAGCCCAGCAGGTATCTCAGCGCGTGGGGGTGAGTAAACATGGGTGTGAGGAGGAGGAGGACATGGAGGCGGCGGGAGCGCCGTAGCATGTGATGGGAGGTGGCGTCACGAGAGAGGACGACCTGATTGGCTGACTGGGTTGCCACGGAAACAAGGGTTCCGCCCAATCGGCGACGCCCTCATCTTGGACACAGAAAGGGAGGATGGAATACGATAAAAAAAGGAGTATTCGGAATCAGTAGAAGAGCTTGTTGAAAACGTGATGGAAAGACGGAGGTTAAGTGTGAGGGAGGGAAAGAGTGAGGGAGAGGGAGGGAGGAAACAAGGAAGAGAGAGGTAGACAGAGCATGAGAGGGAGGGCAGTAGACAGGCAAACACACAACCAGTTCAACAAGACAGAGGAAGGAAGATGAAGTGTAACTACAATTCACGCATGGGCGTTCCATTATCAGGGACTTCTGGAACTCTGTTCCCAGCTTTAGATGTGGCCTCTGCCCTTGCTGCCATGGCGACAACTCAATGGCAGAGGAAGCTGTTGGACTGAATGATATAGACGTTAGAGGAAAAACTGCTGGCTTCATAGTATCCATGGTAACCTTGCAATATTAGCTCGTGTGAATTGAGAATTGGCATAAGAATAATGAATTATCACATGTTTTACATTACAAACACACCATGTGTGCTAACACTGTACAATAAGGGTACATTCATTAACATTAGGTTTTGCAGTAATATTCTTTATTATATAGCCTTAGCATAGGTTAGGTTTAGGGCTAGTGGGTTAGGGTTTGCAGGTTAGGGTTAAGGTGACCCTATAGAATGTGTAGATTAATACTTAGTTAACATGAACACCATTAGTAAATGATTACTAGATGATTAGCTGTTTAATTAACTGTTAGTTAACACATGTTTATTAATGTACCCTTATTGTAAAGTATTATTTATTATTATCATTTAACATTATCTCAACTTCTCTAATGGTTTTAATACAATCATTATCACATTTTTTAACTGATTATTATTATCAACCGCACACATAAACAAGATAAGATACTTTTGTAATAACACCGTTCATACTAAATTACTTCAATGTTTCTTCTTCACCTAAAACATGGCAAGGGGAGTGTGTGTCCAGACACACATACACACACACGCACACACACACGACACCACACACACACACACACACACACACACACACACACACACACACACACACACTACACACACGATCACCATCACATGATCACAAGGTGTGCCTCTCCAGAGTGTGTGTGTGTGTGTTGTGTGTGTGTGTGTTGTGTGTGTGTGTGTGTGTGTGTGTCTGTGTGTGCGTGAGTGTGTGTGTGTGTCTGTGTGTGTGTGTGTGTGTGTGTCTGTGTGTGCGTGTGTGTGTGTCTGTGTGTGTGTGTGTGTGTGTGTGTGTGTGTGTTGTGTGTGTGTGTGTGTGTGTGTGTCCTGTGTGTGCGTGTGTGCGTGTGTGTGTGTGTCTGTGTGTGCGTGTGTGTGTGTGTCTGTGTGTGCGTGTGTGTGTGTGTGTGTGCGTGTGTGTGTGTGTGTGTGTGTCTGTGGCGGGGTCGCCAGCAGACTCCCACCATCAACAACACTGCGCTGATTAGTGGCGCTAGTATCTCCTGTCGTGGGCCGGGCCTCTGTCGATAAGTCGCAGAGTTCCAGCGTGTCGCCTCTTATCAGCACAATGACTAACCAGCCAGGCGTCAGTACATCTGGGCTTCAGGTTCCTGGCCGCAGTTTTATCAGTAAGTGTTTTGGCTCTGACTGAGTGCGGCCAGGGTCGCCGGCCCACTGCGGACAAGTGGTTTAAGGCAAAGTAAACGGAAGTGAATACATATGTAAATACATTAATACATATTCTACATCTATTGGTCCAGTCATTGGTTGCTGCCTACCTGTTTGTCTGCCCGTCTGCCTGCCTGTCTGTTGAATTGTGATGCAGACCCTGGATGTCTGTACGGCACTCTGCGGCCGTAGCAGGTGGTGTAAATAATAAATATTGAGCTGGGACAGGAGCCAGGGTGGCTGGTATCGACAGATATCAGTAAACACTCATGTACTCTCTCTACCCCTCGTTCTCCCCTTGTTCTCTCTGTCTCTCTACCCCTCGCTCTCCGCTTGTTCCCTCTGTCTCTTGACCCCTCGCCTCTCCCGCTGGGCTTTCCTCTCTTTATCTGGCGCTGGCGGAGCCGACACACAGCTCTTTGTCCCTGGCCATATGGCCGGGCCCGACGATGGGCTATGTTAAAAACACACTACCCTAAAACACACAACTTGTCCTCCGTCACTCCCTCTCGCTCTGCTGTCTATCTCTGTCAATCTCCCACACGTTGCTCTCTCTCTCTCTCTCTCTCTCTCTCTCTCTCACTCTCTCTCTCTCTCTCTCTCTCTCTCTCTCTCTCTGTATCTCCCGCTCTGTAGCTCTCTCTTTGTATCTGGCTCTCACAAGCACACACACACACATACACACACGCGTTATCTCTCAATCTCCATTAATCACACTGTAAAACACACATACACATACAGAGAGAAAGAGAGAGAGAGAGAGGAGAGAGAGACAGATAGGGGGAGAGAGAGTCACAGAGAGAGAAAGAGAGGGAGCGAGAGAAAAGGGAGACAGAGAGAGACAGAGAGAGAGAGAGAGACGGCAGGCCCTGTGAAGGCCGCTGTCTCTCTCTCGGTGCTAACAGAGCAGACAGGACTGTAGGTGGGTGATAGTGGTGTATTATCACTGTCAGCAAGCAGCCCTTATTTCCTGTCCCTCACACATGGCTGGAGACCACACTCCACTGCGCAGCTACTGCCTGGGCCCACTCCGCAGGACACACACGGGGGACCCGTGAGACCAATGGGCGGGTGGGGGGGGGGGGGGGGCGGGATTATTATTGGTTCATTAATGAACTCCACCCCGCTGCGTGGTCACTGGCCCAAAACAACACCCCTCTGAAAAGGAGCAAGCTCCACAGTGTTCTTGGTGTTTCTTCTGGTACTCATAATGTTGCTGCATTAATCACGCTGGCTGTGGTGGATAGGGGACACGGCTGGCTGTCTCAGCACCAAATATACAGTACAGTCTGGGAGGCACACCTTGATCATGTGATGGGTGCTGTGTGTGTGGGTTGTGTGCGTGTGTGTGTGTGTGTGTGTGTGTTGTGTGTGTGTGTGTGTGTGTGTGTGTGTCTGTGTGTGTGTGTGTGTATGTGAGTGAGTGTGTGTGCGTGGTGAACAAAGCCATGGCTGTGTGCATAGCCTCTCTCCAACACCCTTTGCATATGTGTGTAGATAAGTAGGAGAGAGAGAGAGAGAGACACTCCCCAGCTCGCTTCCAGTGCCTGTCAATGTACAGTCCACATATTTCCATTGCCAGTGTTACCACAGAAATGGCAGAGGAAGTGCAGTGAAGAGTGAGAACGAGAAATGGCATGTGAGGCTGAAACTGAGAACGGCCAGGAAATACGAAGCTGAATAGATGGCGATTAGAACTATTAGTCACACACACACACACACACACACACGGGACAAGTTGCGGTTGAGAACAACATGTCGAGCAGGAGGCTGAATAGCACATTGGTTTGGCCACACCTGCACTGTAAACATTGCTGTATTATTGTACATGTACACTACACTATGAGGTGCATAATGACTTTATGGCTTTGAAGTCATGACGGGGCAACTCAGCACTCCAGTAAAAACCGAGGGCACCCTATAAGAGCATTTGTACGTGCTTATCGAAAAACCAGTTTCGGTTAATGATGTTAGACTAAAGTGTGGAAATGTGCCACGAGTGCTTGAATTCAAATTGCTCCGATTGCCTTCGTTTTATGGTTTGATGGCCCCAACCTCGCATTCCACGTTCCCTGCGGACTCCCGGCTGTAGTGTGAAGCGCAACTTTATGACACTTTGTCAGGCTTCCTTATTTGTGTTTTTTATGAATTATAACATCACATAACATGTGAGCGTTAGCTGGGAACACGCCGGGACTTGTTCTCCAGACGTTTCCAGGTAACAGGTATATATACTTGCAGCAGCCGCGGCCTCACGCCGTGTGGGAATAGCATTTTGGATGTCATTTGTTTTGTAAATTGGCCTCCACGCTGTTCCGACTCATGTCCGACTCATGTCCCTTCTTGTTTTATGCTAAATTTCCCCATCGCAGGTGTGCTCTACATGGATGATATTATATACGATATACTGTATGTATATATAGCCACGGCTTTGCCTTTCCTTTTCCACTCGTATCTTGCTATGGTCTCGCCTGCTGCCGGCTGTTTTAGCTCCGCGGGCGTTCTGCAAACGCTAAGACGGGGGGCACAGGGGCGGGCAGTAGCTCAGTGGGTAGAGCGGTGTGGACAGAGCGGGTCGTCCCACTAACCGTAGGGTCGGCGGTTCGATCCCCTCGATCCCCCCCCCCCCTCCTTCAACTGTGCACATGTCGACCCCACAAATGTACTGATTGTAGTCCGCTTTGGACAAAAACGTCTGCTGAATGCCCCTTTTACCCTAAAACGGACTGTGTTAACGAGTGGTCAGTAAAGGTTTCTCTCGACGTCTCCCTCCTCAGTCCTCATCTTGGAGCCGCTGGACCGGGACCACCTGAGCGGCAAGACCCTGAAGATCACAGACTTCGGGCTGGCCCGGGAGTGGCACCAGACCACCAAGATGAGCGCGGCAGGGGACCTACGCCTGGATGGCCCCCGAGGTCATCAAGCTGTCGCTGTTCTCCAAGAGCAGCGACGTTCTGGAGGTCAAGCTCTTCTATATATAGATATCACACCCGTGTTTACGGTCCTGTTGGGTGTTTATTGGCCCGGCCCTCTGGTTGTTCAGAGACACTGACCTTACAGAGTCCCCACAGCGCACAGTCAACAGAACAATAAACCCTCCAGTGTAAATATTGTGTCGGACAATATTGCGCAAGGCAAAAGATGTGCACAAATACCATTCACAGTGACACTTATTCCGTATAGAGAACCTTTGTTTCGTTGGTTCCACTGTGCTACCGAACCCTCCTAGACCCTTCTTGCCTCTGTGTTTTGGCCCCTCTCCTCGCTCCGCAGTTTTGGCGTGCTGCTGTGGGAGCTGCTGACCGGCGAGGTCCCGTACCGGGAGATCGACGCCCTGGCGGTGGCGTACGGCGTGGCCTATGAACAAGCTCACGCTGCCCGTCCCGTCCACCTGCCCCGAGCCCTTCGCCCAGCTGCTGGGAGGTGAGCAGGGCGGGGCAGGGCGGGATCCCGGGGGGGGGGGGGAGGAGGGGGGGGGGCTGGGCCTTCGTGGTGTCCACGGAACACCGGGAGACATTTATCACTTTGTCATCAAGTCTCTGCGTGTGCCGCGTTAGCTCAGGCGAGCCGCGTGGGAAAAGCACACATTTTGCCGCGTCATCTCTTTTGGTTGTTGTCGAAAAAAAAAGGTGGCCGACCGGCCCTGGTTTCTCTGTTCCCCCTGCATCAGTGAAAAACAGTATTTTTCAACCCTCATCTATGAGCGACAATTCATCCATTCGGTTTCATCTTCAGCCCGACAATAACAAAAATACCAAAAGGAATCCCCTGATATCCTGACTGTGTGTTTTCATCTGTAAAAAAGTGGTTTCGGGTGGCAGGAGAACAAGCGGTGAGCGGCCTGGTGTTGGTTTCACAGACTGCCTTGCGCAGTGATAATGATTCAAACTGACTCATCTAGGCGCTTGAAAACATTGTGGGACAATATGGGCGGCCGATCAGCAGTTCAACAGAGTTCTCAATGGGTGTTAGCAGCAAAGAGGTGCAATGAACTCATCTTGTTTCAGTGAATTGCTCTCTTAAAGTCGCGGTGTGTAGCGCTGGCCCTGAGCCCTGATAGGCCATTTCTCTTCTCTGTGAAACCACCACAGACGAACGCTGTCATCCAGAGCGCCTCACATTCAAACGTTAACCCACAGCTCTTAAGCATGGGTGCTCCCGGTGGGAATCGAACCCCTAACCCAGGCACGTCGGCCTGGCGCCGCGCCGAGAGTGAGCGACACGGGGCCTGGAGGGTTAGCCGATGGATAGAGGAAGAGCTGGAAGCGTGTTTCGCAGTGTCGCAACAAAGCACACTTCAAAGTGTCCCTGAGCCTCCGCTCCTCCTGATCCCGCCTTCACATTATGCCTGTTCATCCTTGAATCTCTCCTTAGTCCTCTCACACTGCTCTCCTTACACTGTTTACTGCTATCCCCCCCCTCCCCTTCCTATTTATATAGTGTGTATCATAATTTATTCACATTCTCTTCATCCCTTTATCTCAGCAATGAAAGTCACTTGAGAGCTCCGCCCAAGTTCTGGTGCAAGGCCACTTTTGACAACATAGCTCTACAACCAACCGCTGTGACACCAAGCTATGCTACCTTTATACCATTGATTGTTTTTAAGGGTTTTGACACTTTTTAAACCATTAGCGTTTTTTAAACGGTGATGTTTAAAGTCTTTGTTGACAAGAATAATATTGATCATGATTGCCGCAGGCTGGTCGACGGCCCCAAACTGTTTTGACAACAAAAACATCAAATGTCACTTCGCTCAGCGCTAAGTTTGTTCTCGCCTCTCGCCCTGTCGCGTTGATGAAAAGCGGAGACGCCCTCATCAATCCCAACGTCCCTGTAAAGCACTTCTAGCGGGCGTCTGCCCTGGTTCCGCCCCGGGCCCGGTCCGGCGAGCGGTCTTAACGAGCGCTGCGGTGTGCTGAACCTCTTGTGTCCGTGTCAGAGTGCTGGAGCTCCAACCCGCACGGCCGGCCCGGCTTCGGCAGCATCCTGGCGCGGCTGTTGGCCATCGAGCAGTCGGCCATGTTCCACATGCCGCTGGAGTCCTTCCACTCCCTGCAGGAGGACTGGAGGCTGGAGATCCAGCAGATGTTTGACGAGCTGCGGGCCAAAGAGAAGGTGAGGGACCAAAACATTGTGGGGTTTTTTTTGGGAAGCCCTGCAGTTCTCCGATAGGGATGTTTACCCCCCCCCCCCCCCCCCCCCCCCCCCCACCCCCCGAGCAGGGAAGCTAGCGTCTACCGTCGGCTGCTACCGGAATGGTGCATTGGACAGAACTCAACATTTTTTTTTTGTTCATTATTGAACACTATTGTTTCAGAATGTAAAACAGTAATGTTACCTTCCGGTATTTTTCTGCTCTGGCATCCATAGTTCCTGCCCGAGATTAACAAAGTAGTCATCCTAAACAAAATGTCAGAGGTGTCGGGCGTCACCATAGCAACGAGCATGTTGACTTACAAGGTGTCAGGTTGCTATCCTCACACCGCACACTTCGGCGTGATCCTTGTCTTGCTTTCCCCCCTCAAAAACACCTCCGCGTTCTCCTCGCCTCCCATCTCACTCCTCATCCCCATTCTGCCTCTCCTCCTCTCCCCCCCCCTCCTTGATGTAGGAGCTGAGGTCGTGGGAGGAGGCGCTGGCCCGGGGCGGCTGAGGAGCAGCGGGAGCAGGAGGAGCTGCTGAGGAGGAGGGGAGGAGCAGGAGCTGGCCGAGCGGGAGATCGACATCGTGGAGCGGGAGCTGAACATCATCATCCACCAGATGTACCAGGAGAAGCCCCGGGTCAACAAGAGGAAGGGCCACTTCAAGAAGAGCCGGCTGCTCAAGCTGGGCCGGGACAGCAACTGCATAAGCCTGCCCTCTGGTGGGTGGAAGGCGGAAGTGCGAGTTCAATGTTGGACTGAAATCCCCTCAATTTTAGAAGCCCCCCCCCCACACCACCCGAAGTGGGTCCTATTGTCTCTTAGATGAAGCAAATAATTGATTAACCCGCAGACTGAATTGTGAAACGATTCAAATCCCTAATAGATTAAAAATGAACATTCGCATCACAGCACGCATGGTCTCTGAGGAGCCGCACGCCTCCGTTAGGGTAAAGCTCCTCTCCCTTTGGTACGTCCTCAGGATTCGAGCACAAGATCACAGTGCAGGCGTCTCCAGCGTGGACAAGCGGAAGGCGGGGGAGAACACCACGCCCCCCGCCAGCCCCGGAGTTATCCCGCGGCTCAGGGCCATCAGACGTTGAGCCGTGATGACACAGAAGCACATCAGAAACATGAGCACATCATACAATCAATAGCATGAGCATCAGCATATCATGTACAATCAACATAATCACCATCGTGAACCATCATGAACATGACCATAAACGTATCATAACCATAAACATAATTGTAAGCATCAACATAAAGTTAGCATAGGCATAATCATAACGAGGATCATAATCATAAACATATCATACACCAACATAATCATAATCATAAACATATAATATACATCACCATAATCGTAAACATAAACGTGAACATGGCCATGGACAATTGTGTGTGTGTGTGTGCATGTGTGGATGTGTGAGTGTGTTAAAGCTTCAAGTCAGAATGGTTTATATCCCCCCATAACTTTACTCACGTCACGTCACGTCACGACCTGGGCCGTCCCCGATCTGAGGAAGGGTGGTTGTCGTGGTGATGCACCTGCATCCTAGCTTCCCCCTCAGGGTCACTCCACATGGGGCGTCTCAGCACGGGAAAGGCAGCCATCATGACTGTTCCTTTTGTCTCGTCGCCCAGTGACCCCCAGCGATGGCAGCAAGACGTGGGGCCCGCAGCGCCAGTCTGTAAGAAGGAGGACCTGTCGGCCAATAAGAAGAAAGGACGCACCTGGGGTCCCAGCTCCACCCACCAGAGAGAGAGGGTGGGGGGGGGAGAGGACAAGTACGTAGATGACCCACCTTGCTATTAAAGCTGCAAAAATGAAAATCTTAAAGAAAAAGTTCCAGATGTTGGATGTGATGTGATGGTCCACTTGGAGCTCAGCAGGACTCTTGCTCTCCCTGCAGGCTGAAGTCTCTGGGGGAGGGCTGTAAGGTCTGGTCCTCCAGTGCCCCCAACCTGGGCAAGTCCCCCAAACATGCACCCATGACGGCAGGCTTCTCCAGCCTCAACGAGATGGGTGAGTCAGTGCCCGCGGGTTTGAACCCCGACGCGTGTAGACATCTGAGAGCAGGTTGACTCGCTTACTGCTCCTTACTGCTCACGCATCGAAAATACAATGACCGAAAATGGCTTAGGGTAGAAGTGTGTGCTAAATGGCTAATAGTAAACAGTAGTGAAAATAGATGAACGGTCACATGTGGATGATGACAGTCTTCATCAAGCTGATGGCCTCTCTCTCCCTCTCTCTCTGTCTCTCTCTCTCTCTCTCTCTCTCTCTCTCTCTCTCTCTCTCTCTCTCTCTCTCTCTCTCTCTTTCTCCCTCTCTCTCTCTCTCCCTCTCTCTCTCTCTCTCTCTCTTTCTCTCTCTTTCTCTCTCCCTCTCTCTGTCTCCCCTCTCTCTCTCTCTCTCTCCCCTCTCTCTGTCTCCCCTCTCTCTCTCTCTCTCTCCCTCTCTCTCTCCCCTCTCTCTCTCGTGCACCTCTCTCACCCGGTCCCCCCCAGAGGAGTTCTGTGAGTTTGAGACGTCCCCGGGGTCCGTCGGGCCCCAGGAGCCCAGCAGTAACGGCGGCGGGGAGGACTCCCGGCCCTCTGTGGGGGTCCCTGGGCCCCGGGGGGCTCCTGGCCCCGGGGGGGGCCCTCCTTGGCGGCGGGGGCCGGGCTGTCAGGAGGCCCTGCGGCGCTGCAGCCAGAGGAAGAGGAGCGACCTGCTCCTGCTGGGCTGCGCCTCCCTGCTGGCCTCCGTGGGTCTGGGTCAGGACCTGCTGCAGACGGGGAGGCTGCAGGTACGTGTCCCCCCCCCCCTGTGGAGAGAGAGACGCCGCCACACAGCTCGGCACTGCACGCATTCAGTGACTGACGCCATGTATGGGCTTTCCTATGTGGACCCAGGGACCATCTCACGAGAAATGTTTCGAAATGAAGGAACAGAAGTAGGACCCGAGTGCCTATGTATTCAGATTGAACACGTCTCCTCGCGTCTTTACGTGTAGGGATTCATTCCCTCACTATCTAACTTGTCACCAGTTAGTACACACCCGTGTTCAGCCTTGAGAATATTTTGTGCAGTAATAAGAATTGTTTTGCTGTTCTTTAGTGAAGTAGTAGGCGACACTGCAAGATTTTGCTGAACACAGCGGATTCATGTTGGTTAATAACGTGTATGTGTGTGTTTGTGTGTGCGTGCCTGCGCCTGTGTTGTGTGTGTGTGTGTGCGTGTGTGTGTGTATGTGTGCGTGTGCGC
>JAXIVH010000905.1:32500-37611 GCA_036785325.1 Urophycis tenuis | reverse complement strand
AAAAAAGCTTGATGCCCGTCGGGCTCGGGTCGGGTTCGGTTACTGTTCTGTCGGCGACGGAAAATTCCGGCCCGATCCGTGCTCTAGCGCTGAGGTGGCCGTGAGCGCACCCGTCTCAACTCAACTTGTTCTGCTCGCTCTGCTGTTTGGCTCGTCACGTCTTCCCCATTACATCTCTGGATCACTATCTGGCGGTGCATTACCGTGACAACTCTCACAGCGCTCTGGCAGTCGCCACACCTCCAGTCTAATGTGCTACAGCAGAACGTTTGAATCCAATCGCATGCATTTGCCGCTCTGCGATGCTCACCGTTCGTTAACCTGTGATATTTGGTCATCGGGGATTAGGAGTTGCAACTACTAATTTAGCTCTGATACAAGGCCCTTAACTGTTACTGCTACTTGTGCACTGTGCACATTTCTGTACATCTAGTGATTGCACCTGACTGCTTTTTGACTTTTTTTTTTTACTCTTGTGTTGTTTACTTGCACTCAATATATCTGCTGCTTTCCCACTTTATGCTGCTACTGCTGCACAATAATTTCCCCCGGGATAAATAAAGTAATATCTTATCTTATCTTATCTTACCAGGTTGCTTTTTCACTTCCAGCACAGGCTGGCATTCGGTTTTGGTTCCTTCTGGCTTGGTTTTGTGCCTTTCGGTTTTCACACACACACACACGCACACACGCATACGCACACGCACACACATACACGCACACACACACACACGTACACGCACACGCACACACACGCGCGCACACACGCACCCCCTCACACATACGCACACACACACATGCATGCATGCACACACACACACACAACGTACACGCACACACGCACACACGCACACGCACACACGTACGCACACACATACGCACACACACATGCACGCGCACACACACACACGCACCCACACACAAAGTCAACTGACTCTACCCTGCTGTGAAAGAGGTTTCTCATAGTGGCTATAAAAGTTTAGTAGCGCCACACTTCTCTAAAGTTAGCAATAAAATGTAATAATCCAAATCTCCCCCCCCCCCCCCCCCTCCACCCCCCCGACGCCCACCTCAGTCCCCCAGGCTCCCCCCCCCCTCCATAGAGAAGACTGCATGCCTCGACGAAAATTCAATATCCAAGGAAGGAAGTGTTATATTTGTGTTCTGTTAGCGCAGGCCTGGTGCCGGGGAGGCCGAGGGAACGGGGCTCAGAGGAGCCGTGAACGCCGGCCGGCGATTGGCTCTGCCTCCTGTGATCTCCCTCAGATGTCTCCAGTCATTGGCCGCTTTTGAGAGACTCACTTCACACCCGGCCGGGCTGTAATTGGTCCCCGGGCCGGAAGACTGTCTGCCCGGCTCCCTCACTACCGGGGGAGCACTACAGGGAGATATGAGCGCACACACACACAAACAGACACACACACATGCACACGGACACACACAAACACATACACACACACACACACACAAACACATACACACACACACGCACACAGCAGACGGACACATTCTCACCAAACTCAATTTGCACCTTGAAGACTTGCGTCTGAGCCCTCACAGAACACAAACACGCCGCCGGCTCCCTGAAAATGGCTTCCACTAAAACGGCTGCTTCTTCCCCATCGAGGGGCGTCCACCCTTTCATTCCTCCGCCTGTGACCTTCACAAAACACTCCCATACATCCCAAACGGACCTGCGTTCGTGCATTCGTACGCACACACACATGTGCACACACGCACACACACACACAGGCGCGCCAGTGCGAGCGAAGACACTTCAAATAAAACAAGGGTGGCAGCCATCTGGCCGTGTGGCGCAGTAAACTTTTTACGAGGCCAGAAAGTGAAACATTATCTGCGCGGCGCAGGCCCCATGATCAACCTGTCCCTCCTTTATGACGGACGCTCATCTTCCCCAAGGTCCCCCTTCACCTCTGCATCGTTCTCTCTCTCTCTGTCTCTCTGTCTCTCCCCACGGTGGCCGGCTTCACTCCATCCCCGTCCCGCGATTTCCTGTCAGCCGGAGACGGTAAGTGATGACGATGCGGGGAGAAAAAAAAAAAAAAAATTATTCCGACGTAGTTGACCCTCGACCCGGGATAACCGAAAACCATGTGGGCGCCAACGTCGGAGGCTCGGCGGTCCACTCCGCTCCGCCACGGCGTGCGCGCGTGAAGGATGGCGGCGAGGAAATGAAATCCAAACGAATTGGAAAAAATCAGCAGGATCAGAGCGGTGGCACGGCGTGACCGTGAGGGCGAGCGCACGGGGCCGCGGTTATTCGCTCGGCTCGGGTCGCTAACGTCGGATCGCTCTTTTTAAAAAAAAATTGTCTGACGCGGCCCGCGGAGAGCGACGCTAAACGTCCGGTGGAAACGCGAGGCTGCCAGCGCTGCGTCAGCGCGGGTTCGAGAGCCTCAGACAGAGGTTCTGCTTTCAACGGATCCGATGTCGGTGTGTGCATCGCCCCGGCACTGCGCCCCTCTCTCTGCCCTCTCTCTCTGTCCCCTCTCTGTCCTCTGCCTTCTCTGTCCCCGCTCTCTCCTCTCTCTGTCCCTACTGTCCTCTCTCTGTTCCCACTGTCTTCTCTCTGCTCTCTGTCACCTCTCTCTGTCCCCTCTCTATCCTTGCTCTGTCCTCTCTATCCTTGCTCTGTCCTCTCTGTCCTCTGTCTGTCCTCTCTATCCTCGCTCTGTCCCTACTGTCCTCTCTCTACCCCCTCTCTATCCTCTCTATGTCCCCACTGTCTTCTCTCTATCCTCTGTTCCTACTGTCTTCTCTCTGTCCCCACTGTCCTCTCTCTCTCCCCACTGTCCTCTCTCTGTGTCCTCTCCATGTCCTCTCTCTGTCCCCACTGTCCTCGTCTCCATTCTCTCTCTTTCCCCACTGTCCTCTCTCTGTTCTCTCTGTCCCCACTGTCCTCTCTCTATTCTCTCTGTCCTTTCTCTCTCTCCCCACTGTCCTCTCTCTGTGTCTCCACTGTCCTCTCTCTCTCCCCACCTGTCCTCTCTCTGTGTTTCCACTGTCCTCTCTCTCTCTCTCCTCTCTCTGTCCTCTCTCTCCCCACTGTCCTCTCTCTGTGTCTCCACTGTCCTCTCTCTCTCTCTCCTCTCTCTGTCCTCTCTCTCTCCCCACTGTCCTCTCTCTCTCTGTCCTCTCTCTCTCCCCACTGTCCTCTCTGTTCTCTCTCTCCCCACTGTCCTCTCTCTGTGTTTCCACTGTCCTCTCTCTCTCTCTCTCCTCTCTCTGTCCTCTCTCTCCCCACTGTCCTCTCTCTCCTCTCTCTGTCCTCTCTCTCCCCACTGTCCTCTCTCTGTGTCTCCACTGTCCTCTCTCTCTCTCTCCTCTCTCTGTCCTCTCTCTCCCCATCTTTACGTCGTCCTCTGTGGACCACTTCCCCATCCTGCTCCCCCATCCTCCCCTTTCATCCACTCTCACCTCTCTTATCTCTCACAAGCACTTCCATTTCCTGCCCCCTTTCCCCACCATTATGCTAGACGTGTGCGCGTGTGCGCATGTGTGTGTGTGTGTTTGTGTGTAGCACAAACACACACACGTAAACACAAATCCCACGGTGCCGGTTTGTTTCCAGGCGAGTGTGTGTTTTAGGTGTAGCGCAGGAACACAAATCACACACACACCGCCTGTTTTTTTCAGGGTGTGTTTATGTGCAGTACACAGGCACATAAACACAAATCACAGACTATGCGCCTGTTTCTCACTGTGTGTGTGTGTGTGTGTGTGTGTGTGTATTTGTGTAGGGTAAATGGAAGGGGTGAGGTACGCAATTCATGCTAAGCTTTAATAGCCATATAGATGCACGCACAAGCATACACAATACACAAGCACACACACGCACACACATAAACGCACAGCATTCGTGTTCCTTGTGTAATCAGTACCTGAACCGGCATTTCAGTTGTACAAGCATGTATACACACATACACACAAACGCACACACACACACACACACACACACACACCGCCAGACTCCATGTTTTGGTGTTGTCTGATCAGGGGTGACTGTGTGTGAGCTGAGGGCTGGAGCGACCTTGAGAGGCAGAGTGGCTTCAGACTGGCCAAGCAAATAATTACCTCTCTACTGCTCTACCCTACCTCTGCTCTGATGTGCGTTCTGCTTCCCATCCACCCTGCACCCCCGATGATGTGCCTGTGTGTGTGTGTGTGTGTGTGTGTGTGTGTGTGTGTGTGTGTGCGTGCCTGTGTGCGTCTTATTTAAATAAACCCAGAGCATGCACCGACATGATTTCCCTCTCATCTGCATTCTGCGTCAGTCAATACCCACACACAGGGAAGCCACCCATAAAGGTGTGTGTGTGTGTGTACATGTGAGTATGTGCTTGTGTGTGTGTGTGTGTGTGTGTGTGGGGGGGGGGGGGGGGACTCTATCTGCATTCAGGTAGCATGTTAGGCTCCAGACATCTGACACGGTCCTGCGAGTACCACCACTACTGCAGGGATGATGAACCATCAGTAGCTGTGATTTTCCCCCTATCCTTCGGCTGTCTCTGTCTCGGCGCGTTCTCCGCGGGTCACACTTTGAGTCGCGTGGTGTGCGCGATAATCCGGGACAGGACGTCGCCAGTCGAGTGGAGGAGCCCGGGTTCGAGGTCGGGGGCCTGAGTCTGTCTTGTCCAGAGCTGAATCAGGGTTCCTTGGTGACAGGGCTAAGCCCCCCCCCCGTCCTGACTCCTCCTCGTCTGTTTCTTCGTGTTACCCCACTGGTTCCGGGTTTTGCAGCGTGAAACTGGCATCAGCCGCCCCCCCCCCCCCCCCCCCCCCGCCCCCCCCCCCCCCCCCACCCCCCCCCCCGCCCCCCACGGCCCTCGCCGAAATGAGTGAGGTCACACATTTGAATTGATCTCTGTCTCTTCAGGAGTTTTACACGCATCGCGTTGCGGTGCGTTCCCCAAAAGCCAACGTCGAGGAGGTCCAGTGTCAAAAGATGGCCGACACGGCAGAGAGAGACAATCACGCGCATCCTTTACTTTTGGAATGTTTTCAAGAAATAAGTGTGTCAGCCCAAAAATGGCATGAGGAGAAAGAGAAGGATAGAAAGAGAAGAGAAGAGAAAAAGAGAGCGAGTTTGA
>JAXIVH010000905.1:25000-27500 GCA_036785325.1 Urophycis tenuis | reverse complement strand
GATAAATATTGACCGTCGCTAAAAATGCATCTGAGGGGGTATTTGGGTGGATTATTGGTGGAAATTACCTCAGGGTGAATTTTTACTCTGAACCATCACTTTAAGATGTTTTATCAGATTGCTTGAATTAAAGAAGTACTTCCTTCCTCCTTCCCTTTCGCCTCTCGACACCGTAGCATTACAGATCTTACACTCTGCCGGATGACGCTTTATCTTAAAATATGCCCAAATCGCCGACATGACTTAGCCTACTGTTACGTCCTTTTCGCAGCGAACATTCACACACACAAGCCTTTGGCAGAATCTCCGAGTTTCTGCTCATCATCTCCCCCGAGTTAGTTAGGTAGGACAACTCATCTCTGCATACTGGCCGGTTTGATGTAGGCTACTGGCATAGTGGTATCGGTGCGTGGTATCGGCAATTAAAAAACGAATATGAGTACGAGTATTTTAATGAAGTATCGGCCAGATAGCCGATACTGGTATCGGTATCGGTGCATCCCTAGTTGTGGCAGAAGTGGCATTTATTCAGAAATGCCACTTCTTTGAGATTTACAAAGAAACGCAAACCTAATACTCTCTAGTCTACTAATACCAATAGTCCCTGTTGGTCCACTTTATTATGTACATACCTGGTTTATGGTTTGACATATACACTCACGCACACACACACACGCACACACACTGAAGGTCACTCAGAACACAACACACAACAGTCGGCAGCTAGCAGTTGGCAGCCGTGGGAGAGGACTAGCAGAGCCAGGCTAGGAGAGGAGGAGAACAGGAGGCTTGGATGGAGAGGGTTCTGCAGGGGGGGGGTGGGGCTTGGGAGGACTTAAAATGACTCAGCATATATCAGCAAGTAGTGTACCTTCTGTCCGGGGCACGAAGAAGAAGGCTGACACGGCAGATCATCACCTGCTCGAACCCCCTGGGGTTGCGTTCTCCCGCTCGCGGGCCGTGTGGTCAAACAGAGGTCAAGCTGTAAGACAGAGAAAGGGTGGAAGGGACGCCAAAAGGAAAGTGGGCACACCAGCCAGCGACAGGAAGCAGGTGACTTAACAGTTCACAGCGCAGCAACCAGCATTTAAGGGTACGATTCCAATCGTGTGTTTCAAGTTTACGAATGAAGAAACATTATGCGGTGGGGGGGGGGGGAAATAGGCCGTACCGAAGCCAGCTACTGTGACAAAAGCAGCTGGTATCAAAGGTGGCCTTTGTTACATATCGGCCCAGAATTAAGTAGAAGGAGCAAGGAGCACGATCTGCCTCAGGATGTTCATTGCTCAGCATGTTCATGAATAATGTGATCTGAAAATGCATGAAGGACAATGTGCGTGTGCGTGTGTGTGAGTGTGAGCGTGTGTCTGTGTGTGTGTGTGTGTGTGTGCGTGTCCTCACCATTTTGCATTAAATCATCAGATAGATGGACCATCTGATTCTCATGGTGCAGGCTGCCAGAAGACGTGTGAAGAATAATGAGCACTCCGCTCAACTACCTCAGCCGGTCGACTGGTACCAGCCGTCACTAAAAAGGAGGAAAAGGTCGGATGGCGAAATCTCAACTCTTCTCCGTTTTGGCACCGCAGCGGTGGAACGAGCTCCCTGCCCAATGTCAGGACTGCAGAGTCACTCCCCATCTTCCGGAAGAGACTCGAGACCCGCTTGTTCAGAGTTCACCTGAACCCTGCATAACATCCATCCTCTTAAAAAAATAAAATAAATAAAAAAATAAAAAAACCCTACCCTCATGCTCTTCTGTGTTGTACGTCTTGGCACTTTAAATTGCTCTTTGTAACTTGGCACTTAGTAGAGATGTTGTATACTAGCCATCCTAGCAATTGAAATGCTTGAACCTTGTTCTGGTGACTTTCTTACTGTATTAGCAGCAATGAAATGTTTCACCTTCTTATGACAAGAATGTACTCTTGTACTCTTTGTGAGTCGCTTTGGATAAAAGCGTCTGCTAAATGCCCTAAATGTAAATGTAAATGTAAATAAGCATCTCTGGGACAATAAGACGGAGGTGGAGGGACAGGCAGAGCAAAACAATAATGCTCCCTTCATTTCTTTTTCTTTTTCGTGAACATTTTCGTGTCGGAGGAATGGCTCGACCAGAGAGTCCTCAGCGCAACAGAGGAGGGAATACCTATGCACACACACAGACACACACACAGACACAGACAGACACACACAAATCCTCAATGACAATATCCATTCCTCCCAATACGCGAGACCTTTCCGCTTGTCCCAAGTCACAAAATGTCGCCCGATCCGTGCGAGACGACGGGGCTGATTAACTATTCATCGTCTCTCCATGAGCAAACTGGAGGGGGTTTATGACTCAGGACTTGTGGCGGGACACCGCAACTGACATTAGACACCTCGAGCGTGAAACGATAGATCACCTCAAACGGGCCAATTAATGTTGGCTTTCTGTTTTTTGCACAGAAGAAGAAAATGCTTCCTCCTCCTTTCTCCTGGATATGTCCGTAAATGT
>JAXIVH010000905.1:15000-20000 GCA_036785325.1 Urophycis tenuis | reverse complement strand
TCTGTCCTAAGTCTCTGTGCGTGTCTGTCTGTCCTTAGTCTGTGTGTGTGTCTGTCTGTCCTAAGTCTCTGTGCGTGTCTGTCTGTCCTTAGTCTCTGTGCGTGTTTGTCTGTCCTTGGTCTCTGTGCATGTCTGTCTGTCCTAAGTCTCTGTGCGTGTCTGTCTGTCCTTGGTCTCTGTGCATGTCTGTCTGTCCTAAGTCTGTGTGTGTGTCTGTCTGTCCAAAGTCTCTGTGTCTGTCTGTCTGTCCTTGGTCTCTGTGCATGTCTGTCTGTCCTAAGTCTGTGTGTGTGTCTGTCTGTCCTAAGTCTCTGTGTCTGTCTGTCTGTCCTTAGTCTCTGTGTGTGTTTGTCTGTCCTAAGTCTCTGTGTCTGTCTGTCTCTCCTTAGTCTCTGTACGTGTTTCTCTGTCCTAAGTCTCTGTGTCTGTCTGTCTGTCCTTGGTCTCTGTACGTGTTTGTCTGTCCTTCCACGTTCTCAACAACCGTTGCTCCAACAGTCAATTTCACGCTTGGCGTGTGCTTCTGAGGAATGTGTGAAGCGACATCTTTAAAGCCGTCAGCCTACCCTGTCGGTCTCGGGGGGACGAGGGGGAGGGAGGGGGGAGGGGGGGGGGGGGGGGGGGGGAGGGAGGGGGGGGGGGAGAGGGGGGGGGGACGGAGAGTCAGAGCAACCAGTTTCACACGCCCACATCCTAGACACCCTCGGCTTTCTTTATTTATTTCCTCGTTTTTTCAGGCGCGAAGGTGCACTTCCTGTGCGTGCCGTGCCGACCCGCCGAGGAGTGTGACGTGCTGAGGGGGAGACAGGCGGGCGGCGGCGGCGGCGGCGATGACCAGAGACCGGAGGGAGGGTGCGACCCGTGCCCGGCCCTGGGAGGAGGCGACCGGGCCCGGCGGGGCTGGCCCGCGTGCGTGGCGGCCGGCCGGCGGAACGGGACCTACCCCCGGGGGTCGGACCCCGGGCCGGACCGCCAGGGTGGCGGCGGGGACCCTGGGGTCACGTGGTTCATGTGCGAGACGGAGTTGGAAGAGGCCTATGTCAGAGGCGGCGGTGGCTTCCTGTCGGGTAGGCAGATTACGGCCTCGTTACGCCGACACACCTGCTGTCTGACTGGTGACGTCTGTGTCTGTTTTAGCCCCTGCCAAAATAACCAGCCGTCTATCCCCGCCCACCCGCTCCGCGCTGTCTTCCTCTGCGCGGACAGATTCCCCCACGGGTCTGGAGGCGCGGATGGCCGTGGTGCAGCTCGGAGACACGGTTCACCTGAACCCCGTGTTGTACGACCGCCGCAACGCCACCCCCTCGCGCCCCCAGCCCCCCGCGGGGCCCCGCCAGGGGGCGGGCGACAGGCGGGAGGGGTTCTACTGCTGCCTCCCGGCGCCGGCGACGCCCACGCCACGGCCGGCCAATCGCAGCCGCTGTCTCGTTCGGCTGGCCAATGGGACGGCTCCGTCTGCGGGGGAGTGGGACGTGCTGCCGTGGGAACTGACAGAGGGGAAAGGTTGGTCTGTTGGCTGCCGTTGTTCCACTAACCACACACGTCATCCGAAAGGCCAGTAGACCAGAGGTAAAACGGTTCATGTGTGGATTACCAAGAGCCACCAAACAGACGCAAGACTCCCGAGTCATCAGAATAATGAGTTCAACAGATTGCAGATTGCGTTAAACAGAATGACACCCTGCACATTGGCACATTTATATTTATACTTTAGTCATATTTATTTATCTAACGCACACGTCACCTACAAACGGACAGTTACATGTATATAGTATGGTTATCTTATTCTAATAGTTTTTTATCATAACTTTATTTCAAATTGGTAAATTTACTGTATATACATACTCTTGTTTTCATACTCTTTTTCCACTGTACTGCTGGTCACTTGTGAATTTCTCCTAAGGGGGATTAATAAAGGACTATCTTATTTTATCTTATCTTAACAGTCCTGTCAATCAGTCAATCGGTTCCTGTCCAGTTTGATTCGACCGAATTTCTCCCTCTTCCTCTTGGACCTTCTTTCGATCTTCGGTTTCTGTCAGTGCCGTCGGTTGTTTGACCTCCCTCACAGTTTTAACAGCCAAACTCTCAGAGCCTTATCATTCATCTCCAGCCACCGCATCTACAAGGCGCTATTGATTTTGGCTCGCCTTCTGTCTATTTGTGCTATATTGCACTCCTGCATGCTCGCTTGAAGCTTCAACCAAGTTATATTTGCCAATATCCCGGTGGAACCTTGATAAACTCTAACTGAGGCTCTGTCTTCATCCACTGCTCTCCCGTCAACATGCCTCCAATTGAACCAATCTGCTCACATGTTTCAACATGTAATGTCTGAAGTCTATTAATCTGTGAACTCTCAAAATGGATGCCCGTGGAACCCAAAGGATTTTAATGAGGTGGTTACTGGGGTCCCCCAAGAAAACACTTCATTGAGGGAATTTTTTTTTCTTCATTTAATCTCTCGCTCGGCAGGACCGACACAAAGAACACTGAATATGACGGTGATAATGAGTCTGCGTTTGGGTGGTCCCTAAGGTTAAACAATTAGATTAATGTCAAAGTTTGATCATCGCTGCTGAACAAGGAACTTTTCCTGCCCTTTATTATGTACTGCTTGCGCTCTCTCTCTCTCTCTCTCTCTCTCCCTCTCCCTCTCCCTCTCCCCCTCCCCCTCCCCCTCCCCCTCCCTCCCTCCCTCCCTCTCTCCATCCCTTCCACTATCTCTCTGACTGGGAAAATGGCAGCGTTTGGTTCTGGAGCCATTTAATCTCATGACGGCATCTTGTAGCACAGTCTGCACAACGGCAATCAAATAGATCTTTTATCTGAATGTGTGATCTCTCTCTTGCTCCCTTCTCTCCTCTGTCTGTCTCTCTCTCTCCCTCTCTCTCTCTCTCTCTCCTTCGTCTCCCTCTCTCTCCCCCTCTCTCTGTCTCTCCCTCAGATGAGTGGGAGAGTGTGTTTGGAGCCCTGTGGATGTCTCTGATGGGAGTGGTGTTGCTGCTGGGGCTCACATCACTGCTGGCGAAGGTCTATCGTCGGAAAAGGAGTGAGATATATATATCTATATACATATATATATGGATATATATATATATATATATATATATATGTGTGTTTTGTGATTCGTATTGCGTCTTACATCGCAGACACACACACAGCTACACAGGGCTGAGGCCTGGTTTTACCTCCTGCTCTCCTCTTTCCTCTGCCAGAGCAATCCAAGGGGGGCCCACTTTGTTGCTCGCACAAAGCCTCACGTCTGGATGGTGAGACAGGGAGTCACGCACACACGGATACACACACACACACGCACACGCATACACGCACACACAGAAGCACTCTTAGAATGCCTTTTGAGTGCCATTCACTTTATGGTGTTGTTGTATTTTTTTTTTTTACAGGTTCCTGTCCCTTAGTAGACACTTCCTCAGGTACTTCCCCCCCGTTTTAAACTCCTCCAGATATGAACTGACTTTTAAAAGCTATTTATTGGCGCTTCTTTCTATTCATTTTCCATCCTGTGATATTTTGTGCTTCAATGACCACAAGTAAATCCCAAGGAAATGCGTTTTCATGATCATCATTCAAGGTGTAAAATGAATGACATAATGAAAATATATATATTTTGAAACCAGTTGAAGAGCAGCACTGCACAGACAGTGGCTATATAACACAAAAAAAAAGGCCAAATCAAATGAATCGACCTTTTTTATGTGATGGAGTGACTGAAACGATATTCTAATGTGAAGTGCTTTATGTCTTGTCCAATAGGAATCGTCCTTCGCTCGCTGGGTTTTCCACACTGGACAGGTACGCGTCAGAATTTTACATGAAAATGAAATGGCTGAACACCTATAAAGGCTATTTGAATCACAACCAAAAACAGCAAGACACGACGGAGCAAAATGGTGTAGAGTGAAATACACATTTAAAATAGCATCCATACGCAGTCAGTCACACATTCCCTAAAGTAAATCCCAAACTAAGTGTAAAACAATATATAACGCAATAAATTCCAAAAGTCAATCAAAGCAAACTTTGGAAAATCCCGAGCACAAAGCCATCACTGGAGGCAGCGTTTTGTTCATGTATCAGTTTCATCCGTCCTCGGTGCAAAAAACACTGGTGGCAGCCTATATGCATACCGGGCATACCGGGAGAATCCTGGGGGCATTCTGTAACGATGTAGCCGGCACAGTCTGCCCACAATGTGCCCACGCTGCTGTTCACACACCTCAGCAATCCGATCCCAACGCCAGCCTGACCGCACCGCGATGCGGTCCAGCTAATAGGATCCCCCTGTGAGGATAAAGGTCGCATTGAAGCGACAAGTGTACCCCGAGGGCAACTCAGCCCGTCTCAAGCCTGGCTCGCCGTTACCTCCCCTTGCCTTACTGGGAAAAAAAACATTGTTTTGTGAAGCTTGGCATGAGGGTGATCCTCTGGTTGGCATGGTGCGCCCCTACAGGCTGGGGGGAGGCGCTACAACAGGGTGGAACCGTTAAGCGTCGGTTATGGTTCCGCGTAGTGATCACGTAGTGGCCACGCAGTTGCTTGGACGCAGTCATGAGCCCGTGATGGTTCTGCGTGGGGTTTACGTGTCGAAATGCAATTCAATGCCACACCGGTAGAGGGCGACCATAATGACCATTCTGGTCATTACATACGGATTACTAGCGAGTAAAAAAAAAGTTTACAGACATGAAGGCATATATACATGCGATGTTATATATATATGTTGTTGCCAATCAGTCAAAGCATTTATCACACTGTGGCAGTGTTTATGAGTGGAAACCGGAAAAGCAATCTCCAGCAGATGTAGTTAGCGGACCAATCACAGCCAATGCCGCTGCGTTGGTGTTGCGTCGCCTTGACACACGTGTAGGATTTTTGGGAGGTGCACGTCAGGCCCTTGCGGTGGACGCAAGGGGGGTCCGCAAGGACATAATGGGTCCGTAAGCCCCCTAGCGTTGCGTCAACGCGGAAGCATAACC
>JAXIVH010000905.1:0-10000 GCA_036785325.1 Urophycis tenuis | reverse complement strand
TGTGTGATTCTGACAGCCCGTTTCACCGCGGGGCGGAGGGGCGTGGCCAGCCGGGCCTCAGAAGACCAATCGCATCCCCTATTACACGCTTTTGTTTATTTCTCCCCCCCCCCCCCTCTGTTATTCTGCGTGCATGGCAGTATGGTTTGAGGCATACTGTTACCTGACTCGTTTGTGCTTCTCATGCCTGCTTTTTTTTTTTACGGTCGTATTGTGGGAAAGAACTCCCTCAGCAAGTTGTTATACCTCGCTTGCATCAATGTAGGCCAAGCTTTGCGTACTCATGGACCACAATGGTAGAAAGGCAGGGCATTTCGATCACTCTTAAATCTCAGGCCTCAACTCTTTATTCCCTCGACATGCAGCCTGTACGTTCCGTGTGTCTGAAAATACAGCGTGGTTTTCCGACCTTAATCTCATCCTTCTCTAAATGTCCAGAAGAGGGTTTAAACTCTTCCACAGTCGGGGGGGGGGGGGGGGCGGGGGGGGGGGGGGGGGGGGGCTGTCGCGGTCTCTAGCGTGACCCCAAATCTGTGGCAGTGTTGCCATGGTGTCACGACACCGCCATGATTGAAGACAATCACCAGGTACCCATCGTAAAAAAAATAAAAAAAAAATCGCCCCAACCCTAGTAAAGATGACTTTGACATTTAAAAAAAAAGGCAAATTATGATCATAAATATTCATAAGTCAACCTCGATGGATCTGAAGTCCTCCCCTGTCGCCCGCCTCTGTCTCCCCTCGCTTCCTGCGTCCTCTCCGCGCCATCTGCTCCCTCCTCCGGCACTCCTTCCTCCATCTCCTTCCCCTTTTCCCCCGGCGGTGGCCTCCTCTCCCGGCTGCCCCCGCTGTTTCTGTGCCAACTGTCTCCGTGGCGACAGGCTCCTCCACCTTCCTCACCCAGTCGTGGGCTCTCATCCTGGCCTGGGGATGCATAATAAGCCGGCTTATTGGACCCCGCGGTGTGTGCGCACCATGGCACCGTACCGGGGCCTGCGGGAGGTGTGATGGCTGGACAGCTGGAGGCGCTAAAGGATGATGTGCTCATAATGCAAGCTACTGTGTTTCATGTTTTGTTGTATAGCACACACCTGCTTCTTATGAGAGAGAGAGAGAGGATGAGAGAGAGAGAGAGAGAGAGAGAGAGAGAGAGAGAGAGAGAGAGAGAGAGAGAGACAAAGAGAAAGAGAGCGAGAGATGCAAGAGAGAGCGAGAGAGAGAGAGAGAGAGAGAGAAAGAGAAAGAGAAAGAGAGAGAGAGAGAAAGAGAAAGAGAAAGAGAGAGAGAGAGAGAGTGGTCACCTTATTCAGTTTGTCCGGTGTGGCAGCGACATGAAGGTCAAAGAGCAGCTCGGTGAGAACACTCACAAACTCCTCACCGTCCGTAGCTGAGAAACACACAAACACACACACACGCACACGCACACGCACACACAATTACTTTAGAGATGGATTTGTTTTTTTTTTCTGCTTGCAATCAATTGATTTCATATTCCCCAGTCTGGTACTTCATCTACCATTCTGATTGATACAAATCACATCATCAAATCATCGTGAGAATTACGAGAAAATATTCATACACATTTTCCGCTAGAGTACTCCACAAGGCATGCATGCGTATCTTCCCATGCAATCATTGCGGCGTGATCGTCTTGTTTATTTGTGGTGCTTGGTACTTGTGGTGTCAATCTGTCAGTGGCCACTGAGCACCCATACAGGCTCACGGCCAGCACTGAGGTCCACCGCACACAGGAGAAGAGAACCCACCAATGTCAGCTCTGAACCGCTCTCCTCCGTATCACGCTTAACACATGAATCGCGCACATGAATTAAAGATGGCGGGATGCATTTTCTGCCTCAAGACATCCTCTGCTCAGGCGATACAGCAGGTCAAGAGGTATCGTGGTGAAGATGAGCCGGTGTGCCCATCGTCAAATAAAAATACCAATATTGATATTGATTATATGAATAACCCAAAGTGAGCCCGAAGTGGGCCAATCGATCGACCGTGAAAGTACTCTGAATCCAATAGCTTGAATTCAGCCTTGTTTGGAGCTTCCTGTAGAACCCTCAGGGTTAAGGGGGTCAGGGTTAAGGGGGTCAGGGTTAAGGGGGTCAGGGACACCGCTCCCTGAGCCTGGATGGGTTCCCAGGGGCCACCGACAGCTGTGTCACTGGACGGTCGGTTGCAGGTTCACTCACACAGGGGGGTAGAACAGTGTATTTGGGAACTAAGATCACCGTTATCCTTCATCTGGCCCTCTCCTGCTCCCCCCGTGGTCTTCTCCTGGTCTCCCTGTTTGCCCTCCTCCTCCTCCTCCTGCTGCTGCTGCTCGTCCTCCTCTTCGTACTGTCTGATGAAGATGTCCTTGATGGCGATCAGCTCCTTCTTCAGCACCTCCAGCTCCTCTTCCTCCAGGGACGAGAGGTAGGCTTGGACCTGTGAGGACAGAGGACGACGGCTGTGTCAGGGTAGAGTGGACTGCTTCAGTACAGGAGCCACTCCGTAACAGAGGAACTGCAATTATTAAATAAATCAATATATTAAAAAAAAAAAAAAAGCTAAACCGTGACCTACTTTCTCTCTCCTCTGAAGTACTTATTGAGCTATTTAATGTTCCCTTCGCAGCCGTAACTTTGCACTGTCGCAGTTGTAGCCGCCGTATTTGTATTCTGCTTGCTTATTGGCTACCTTTGCCTCACTCTCGTTGGACAGGATCTCCAGGGCCTCCAGGTGCGACAGGCCCTGGAAGTCGTCAAACAGGATGCCGTAGTGGGCCGTGGGCTCGTTGATGGTCTGGCTGCCCAGGCGGGCTCTCTCCTTCTCCTTGGCTTCCTTCAGCATCTGGCCAATCACAGAGCAGGCTGGGTGAACTTCACTGAGAGGGCATGGATTGTTAAAACCAGCCAATGTCATGAAAAAAATAACAAAAAATTAAAACTTTTTATTTTATTTTTTTATTTTTTTATTTTTATCATGAGTCATGCATAATATATATATTTTATTATGAGTCATCAGACGGCACTTCTTTTTTGGGGGGAAACTACATTTCAGACAGTTAATCTTAGAAAGATGACATGAACAGACCGTACAAGGCTTATCGTGGTGAGAACGCCGACCTGTGTGCGGCCCCTACCTGGCTGAGAGAGACAGTTTTCTGCATCAGAGTTTTGGTCTTCTTGTATCCTGGGTCGCTCTCGGCCAGAACCGTCATCGTCTTCTTCCCGATGAACTCCAGGGCATCCAGGCCCCCGCTGATCACCGTCTTACCCTGTAGGAAGGTAGGGGGAGAGGGGGAGAGAGAGAGAGAGAGAGAGAGAGAGAGAGAGAGAGAGAGAGAGAGAGAGAAGGAGAGAGAGAGAAGGAGAGCCAGAGAGATTATAATGAATTCAACTCCCCCACTCTCAGAACATCTGCGTAGCACTGACTGCGAGAAACACCGAGAGAGATCGACGACGGACTAATTTGGTATTCACAATCTATTCATTGTGAATATTATACCATGATATTCATATTGTTTATGTTATATCACGACCAATGCATCTGTCATTATTTGCTGTCGTTTGCCTTGTTATGTTTGCAAGATCCTTTGGCAATTGCGTTCATCAATCACTCGTGCCAATTTAGCTAAATTAAGTTAATGGAACGTCGAATTGAATTGGGAGACGTGCGCGCTGCATGTGCGCGCGCATGCGTGTCTGTGTGTGTGTGCGCACGCGCGTATGCGTGTCTGTGTGTGTGCGCGCGCGCGCGTATGCATGTCTGTGTGTGTGCGCGCGCGCGCATATGCATGTCTGTGTGTGTCTGTGTGTGTGTGTGCGTGTCTGTGTGTGTGCACGCACGCGCGTATGCGTGTCTGTGCGTGTCTGTGTGTGTGCGCGCGCGCGTGTATGCATGTCTGTGTGTGTCTGTGTGTGTGTGCGCGTGCGTGCGTGCGTGCGTGTGTGTGTGCTTGTGTGCTTGTGTGCGTGTGCCTGCGTGTCCACTCACAGTGTTCTGCACGGCGTGCGTGAGAGTGGAGAAGACGCCCCTGCTGGCAACAACAGCCGACTGGGCCGGACCCTCGCTGGCGTCCGCCGGCCCTTCCTGTCCTCCTCCTCCGCTGCTCCTCCTCCGCTGCTCCTCCTGTGCTCTCTCCTCCTCCTCCTGGGCCTCCTCTCCCACCGAGGTCCTGTGGAGGCGCAGAGCTTCGCCGGCCTTCTCCTTGACGGAGGTAAGACTCTGGCCTGAGGAAGCATGCACGGGCACACATGCATGCACACACACGCACACACACACACACACACAGGCATACACAAGCACAGACACGCACAGACACACGCAGACACACACGCAGACACACACGCACGCACACGCAGACACACACGCACGCACACACAGACACACACGCAGACACACAGACACACACACGCAGACACACACACACGCAGACACACACACACCCACCCACACAGACACACACAGACAGACACACACACACGATGGTAAATGATACCGCATTGCATTTCATTAGTTGTTCCATATGCAGTCTGCCTGGGCATCCATACACTAACGCCCCACCACAACATTAGGGAGAGCAGTAGTAGTAGTAGTAGTAGCAGTAGTAAATGGGACACCACAGAATGGTACTCGAGAGCGGGGAGGAGGGCAGGAGACAACCTACCCACAGTGGAGGTGGCACTGGTCAGTAAGGACTTCCCCCATGAACCCCATCCTCCCCAGCCCTTCTCTTTATCCTGCGGGGAGCTCTGCACACACACACACACACACACACACACACACACACACACACACACACACGTGTCAAACAGCATCCTAGTCGATATACAAAATTGTTGTTTTTTTACTGATGCTTCGTTGTAAGAAATCAATCTACATGGACAGCATACAACACACAAAGCATGATGCCATCACAAAGCACCAAAGAGGATGGATCAGAAACGATATATACAACATTCTGTACTTAACCCCAGACAGCAATGTACTGTATATCGGACGCTCCATTCATCGAACACAATTGCCGTATTGACCAAACACAAGGTTACCTCCACGTCTGTCCCAGCGGCGGCGGTGTCTGGCTCCAGACTCACTGGCTGGTCACACACGACAAACTGACCCTCCGCGCTCTGCTCCGGCTGCTGCTGTGGTTCTGCCGGACCCGACCCCGGGCCGCCGGTCTCGGCGCCGGGCTCCCCGGTAGACACCGGGCCATCGGAGCCCTCCGGGGCCGCCGGCAGCAGGGGGGGCGGGGTTACGGCGGGGGGCGGGGTTACGGTAGCCGGCGGCGCTGTGTTTGCGTCCTCCTGGGGTCCTGCGGGTTCGACGCCGGGCGCCGCCTCGTCAGGGAGGGCGGGGTCCGAGCCGGAGACCGGGGCGCCGTCGAGAGCAGCTTGGGACATTCTGAACTGAAGGGGACATTGAGGTGTCGGATCGGTGGCTGTGTACGGATGTGCGCTGGTTTCAATTCAAGGGCCCTGGATCGCCTTGTAGTCAGTTACTGTTTGTTCCACAATGGAAGGCATTGCGAAGGGAGCCAGCAAAAATGTTACACTTCGACATCTAGCGGTAACATCGTGTAAGCGGCGCCTTCGTTGTTGACTAAATTAGCCTACATTTGGGACAATGTTGACAGACAAACACGCAATCCAAATAAAGCGTGGTCTCCCAAAATGACAAAGCAATTGTTGGTAAACACAAGTGAAATAGCCTGGATTGCCAGAAAGTAACGGAAGCTGCGTGCAACTTTTGTATGTTAAGATTTTCAGAAGCAAACTTGTAATGCAGAGCAGTGGTGTTGATAATGAGTGCAGACAGCCTGACTGACATGAGATGTGGGTCACACTGTGTCAGGACTTTGTACTGCTGGGGTGGGTGATGCTGGCCTGTCAACTTATCAACAACACAAGAAGCATCTTCACGTCTTCAGTAGGCCTAGTCTGGCGTTTCGGGTCGCTCATGTGTATGACAACTACTCTAGCCTACATGAAGACCCGTGGAAAAGCGATATATATATATTAGAGCTACAGCTATAGTGATAGATATTCACACACACAAAAAATCACTTTTCATCACCAAGACGTTGAAACTATTCTGCGCAACGTAAGTGTAAAACACTAAAGCACGCATTCCCCCAACGACGCCGAACAGATAAGTGCTTACTAAACATCCAGACGTCATAGATTTGACGTCTTTGGCTGAATTCGACGAACACAACAACAAGAGATGCAAGTGGAAAGAGTTTAGTGTGAGAAAATGACAGCGCGACTTACCGACCGTCGGTCCACAGCCTCTTCCGCCCGCCACGTCGGCAGGCCGTCCGCGTGCATTCGGGAGGTGACGTCAGAGCACGGCAGAGCTCCCAAGTTTGGTTTGTCCTCTTCGGTTCCAAATGTGTCGGTGGGAGGGTGTGTGTGCGCGTTGCTATTTAAAAACGATAAACAATAAAATCACAACGAGGAACATATACCTACATCCTATTGACGTATGTATGTACAAAATCGGTATTGTCATCCTCGTCAGTATCGGCTCGTTGGTCTAGGGGTATGATTCTCGCTTAGGGTGCGAGAGGTCCCGGGTTCAAATCCCGGACGAGCCCTCGTTTTTCGAACATTTTTTTGAACACATTAGTGCAGGGGTGTCAAACTCATTTTGGTTCAGGGGCCACATACAGCCTAATGAGATGTCAGATGTCAGTGCAATCACAACAGAATTACCTCTACATAACAATAAGTCCATGCTTTCCCCTTTGTTTTCATGCAAAGAAGTACAAGTACATAAGGATAATCTTCATATTTAATGAAATATCCTTTTACAAAACATATCATGAACAACCTAAGGTTTCCACAAGATGTTGTATTTTCGCCATGATGAGTCTCATACTGGCGCCGAATATTATATTCCTTGAGCACCGACACTTGTTATTTACCCATCAAGCACACATTGTATTAAGAATTTCGAGTTTGTGTCTTTTATGCATTTTTTTTACTTTCAAAATTCATCCAGCGGGCCGGGTTGAGCACCCTATCGGGCCGGTTTTGGCCCGCGGGCCGTATGTTTGACACCCCTGCATTAGTGTTTCACATATAAATGTGTAATGAAGATGTTTGTCTTTCAGTTGTCTTTTGTTCAAATTTGTGTCGTTATTTCTTTGTCTATGTAAGATAAGAATGTATTCATACAACCCACCCTAACCCACCCACTCGTATATTATGATTTGGAAGTTCTATTGTGTATGATGGTCTATCTTGTTTTAAATAAATGTTACTTTTTCAAGGTATGTATTTATGTTGTTATTTTGTCTGCAGAATATTAGATGCATTGACAAACCAACATAAACTCCTCATGCACTCAAACGCACACACGCACAAACACACACACACACACACACACACACACACACACATACGCACACACACGCACACACACAAACACACACACAGAAAAAGCAAAACACTCGACTCTACAAATATTATCAACATCTTTAATAACGGGTATGAATAATATGCAAAACCGCAAATAGAGCTGTACAGTATGTTCACAGTTCGACACAGTTCCCTTTGAATTACCAATTTAGATTAAAAGACAAGGTTTAATATAGACACAGCTTTATATACATTTATATTATCCACTGTTAAGAGTATCAAAATGATCGTTTGTTATAAGAGTATCAAAATCATGCGTAATAAAAACCTGTTATTGCCCTTTCAGTCTACAATTATTTATCAAATATATTACAACATATATAATTTGCAGAGATACAAAAAAGCAAATAGGCACAACATATATATATATATATATATATTGTAGATCAGCTGAGGTGCTACATTCAATGTGTTTGTGTGCGTGTGTGTATGTGTGTGTGTGTATGTGTGTGGGTGCGTGCGTGCGTGCGTGCGTGTGTGCGTGCGTGTGCATGTGTGTGTGTGTATGATAATGAACCGATCACCCTATTCTTGGCACTACATGGTTTAAAAGTGACACATTTGAACACCACAACACAGGCTGACCCTGATCTTTTCCAATCAAATTAACGAACGCATTTGACAAAAAAAGCAAATCGAATTCCATCACACAAGAGTACATGGAAGGGGGATGGGTTTTTTTTATATATGTATATATATAAAGTGCATATTCTCTTGTTGTACTTATTCTGAAAAAAATTGCAACCATATCTTTGTCAGTGAAAAAAGAAGACTGGCAAAAAAGTAGAAAAATTCTGATCTGATGATAAAATACAATAAAAACAAGTGTGTGAAGTCGCCATTTTGTAATCTTCTAAATCTCGACAGCCATTTGGAGTAAAACTCTTCACCTGCTCCTGGCGTTATTCATCACAAGAGCGACATTCCCTGCCCTGCACTTTACATATATTAAAACAAGAACCGAAGAAGAGGACACTCTGTCACATTATAAACCAACAACATCTCGGACACACGCGCGTTAAGTCACTGGCCAGGCACACAATGTATTGCTTCTACCCTTCAACCATTTCGATCCTTAATGTACAATAATGCCCCTGTGTAATAATTTCACTTTTCACATTTCTCAATACAAAGGTTCAACACTTCGACGCCTCGACTGTTCTGCCCAACCATGAGGACCATGTCGTGTTCAACAAGTGCATGTTTTGTGGTTTGATGTGTATGTGTGTGTGTGTGTGTGTTTGCATGCCGTGTTCAAGGATGTTCATGTATTTGTGTACGTCTCTAAGTGTGTCTTTTTGTGTGGTCGAGTGCAAGTGTGTGTGTGTGTGTGTGTTTGTGTTTAGTGTGGTGGGTGTGCGCGTGCATTTTTTCACCGTGCATAATTGATTGTAAATAAGCTACCTGTCTGGACACTTCATGATATAGGCTAGTATAGAGGCAGGTGAGGTGTGGTGTGTGGTAATATTCTAGTGTATGGAAGGCAGAGCGGAGGGAGAAAGATGCTACAGAGATACACTGCATGTAGCTAACAAAGCTAACGTACTGCTAAATAAAGGAATCCAAGTTCTCTGTATAACACAATGCGCACTAGTAGGCATAATATGACATATACATTCAGACATCGTTCCCGCGTGGAACTGAAGAAAAGGAGGAACGTTGCACATATATAAACGTGTACATTTCACATTATATTGGTGAGGTGAGAGCATGCGTGTTTTAATTTGTGTATTAAAAAAGTCCAAGATGCAAAGTCTAGACAAACTACTTTGAGCATGTTGGACTGCTGAGGAGAAATGATAGAGCTTATATATGCGTGAATAATATAATTAAAATCAGCTTAGGTGCGCTGCACGTCTCTATCAGAGGAGCAGAGTGAAACTGAACTGGTGCTGATGCTGCGGTCGCCGTGGCGACCAGGAGGAGCCACCGACACCCAGACCAGCTGAGCGCCTCGCGCGGCCTCCTCCTTTCAAAACAGACTGGAGCCTTCACAATGGATCACGACTCGAGACAGTGACACACACTCACTGCAGGTCCTAATGCTGAGAGGCTGCTGGCTTTGTTGAAAAGAGCAACAACAACAAAAATAACATGAAAAAAAGCAGTAGAAGTGGTTAGGTAGCGAATATTCTCGTGGTTGTTCAATAAGTTTCGACAGATAGGTGCATAGCATGTAGGAATGGGTTCTTCTTGCGTGGGCCAAGTTGAAAGTGTTCTCAACATGTCCCCTAAGGAACTACGCCTCTCCCCCATTGCGGGTAAACAACCTATGGCCAGTTCCTGAAGAGTGGTATAGTCCAATATGGCGGCAGGGACACCCAGAGTGGCCATCGTGCGCTCCGCAGGCTGCAGCTGCCACTGAGCTGTGTTGAAGCTGAGCTGTGTTGGGGGGGGGGGGGGGGGGGGGGGGGCGTTCATGATCGCCAAAAATGTTTGTTCTGTATTTGTTCCGCCTTATACCAGCAGGTGGCGCTTCTTGTGCAGCGCCAGGTGGTCAGAGCGAGAGAAGCTGCGTTCACAGTCGGGGCACTGGAAGGGTTTGACGCCTGTGTGCTTGCGGAAGTGTCTCGTCAACT
>JAXIVH010000904.1:35000-37643 GCA_036785325.1 Urophycis tenuis | reverse complement strand
GTCTGTGTGTGTGTGTGTGTGTGTGTGTGTGTGTGTGTGTGTGTGTGTGTGTGGTTGTGTGTGTGTGTGGAGGGGGGGGGGTGGGAGAGGGTGAGCCCCAGGGAGAGATGGCTGGTCCAGACCACCTCCCAGGGACGCAGCAGGAGAGAGATTCAGTTACAGCCAACCTCAGGAGGGGGCCTCACACGCACACACAAACACGTGCACAAACACACGCACACACACACACGTGCACAAACACACGCACACACCACATGCACAAACCACACATGTGCACGCACTTTCTTTCATATATGCATGCACACGCACCACACATTCACACACATGCACAGCACGCGCACACACGCATACACACACACGACACACACAACACACACACACACACACACACACACAGCACACGCACAGACACACATCCAAAGACACACAAAGATTTTTTTAAATTTTGGTTCCTTCTTGCTCCATCCCCTGTTGTCCCCTACTCTCTGACCTCCGAGGCCTTGGGTAGGGCTCAGCACGGGTGCAGTTGGGGTCAAAGGTCACGATTGATCCATGTGAGCCCATCTGAAGAGCACCAGAGGTGTGGAATGTGTCACCTGACTGCCCCGACCTGAACCACTCGTCCAGCCCAAAGTAGCCACAGACCCTCCCACACCCTCACCCCCTCAGCCCCTCAGCCCTGTACCCTAGCTCCTCATCCCCTCAGCCCTGTACCCTTGCTCCTCACCCCCTCAGCCCTGTGACCTAGCTCCTCATCCCCCTCTGCCCTGTACCCTAGCTCCTCACCCCCTCAGCCCGTGTACCCTAGCTCCTCACTCCTCACCCCCTCAGCCCTGTACCCTAGCTCCTCATCCCCTCTGCCCCGTACCCTAGCTCCTCACCCCCTCAGCCCGTGTACCCTAGCTCCTCACTCCTCACCCCCTCAACCCTGTACCCCTAGCTCCTCACCCCCTCAGCCCGTGTACCCTAGCTCCTCACTCCTCACTCCTCACCCCCTCAGCCTGTGTACCCTAGCTCCTCACTCCTCATCCCCTCAGCCCTGTACCCTAGCTCCTCACTCCTCATCCCCTCTGCCCCTGTACCCTAGCTCCTTGCTCCTCAGACCCTCTGCCCTGTACCCTAGCTCCTCACCCCTCACCCCCTCTGCCCCTGCCCTCACCCATTAAGGGGAGAGCGGGAGCAGCAATTCTTGAGACACTTTAATGGAGTGAGTGTGAGGGGGTTTGGACATAGAAGCCATAGATGCAAAAAGTTGTGTGTGTGTGTGTGTGGTGTGTGTGTGTGTGTGTGAGAATATCCCTTGCATGGGCCCCAACTACAACCCCTCATCTTGCCTCTCTCTCTCTCTCTCTCTCTCTCTCTCTGTGTACATCTCTCTCTTCTCTCACTCTAACTCTACTTCTACCACTCTCTCTGTCCCTTTACCTATCTCTCTCTCTTGCTTTCTACCGCTCTCCCTTCCTCAGCCTCTCTCCCCTTTGTCCCTCCCTCTCTCTTTCTCCATCTCTCTACCTCTCTCTCTTTCTCTCTCTCTACCTCTCTCTCTCCATCTCTCTTTCTGTCTTTCTGTCTGCCTTACTCGCTCATGTGTCTCTATGTATCTATGTACCTCTATGTGTCTCTGTGTCTCTATGATCTATGTACCTCTGTGTCTCTATGTGTCTCTATGTATCTATGTACCTCTATGTGTCTCTATGTATCTATGTACCTCTATGTGTCTCTATGTATCTATGTACCTCTATGTGTCTCTGTGTCTCTCAATGTGTCTCTATGTGTCTCTATGTATCTATGTACCTCTATGTGTCCTCTGTGTGTCTCTATGTATCTATGTACTTCTATGTGTCTCTATGTATCTATGTACCTCTATGTGTCTCTATGTACCTCTATGTGTCTCTATGTGCCTCTATGTGTCTCTATGTACCTCTATGTGTCTCTATGTGCCTCTATGTACCTCTATGTGTCTCTGTGTCTCTCAATGTGCACTCTATGTGTCTCTATGTATCTATGTACCTCTATGTGCCTCTATGTACCTCTATGCAGCTCTGTTGGCTGGCTCTCTAGTTCAGCTGCTTTTGCCTTGTGTTTACTCTGCTGGGGAGGAAGGAGGTGAGCAAAGTGAGAGAGGGGGCGAGAGACAGAGGGAGAGGGGGGTGTTACACAGAGGGGACAATGCTGCCTTTGAAAGTGGCCATCGACCCTACGGACCAGCGGGGGGGGCTTAACACTCTCTACCCAAACTTTACTGCCACCCACCCACCAGCACAGCACACAGACAACACACACAGACACGCACAAAAACAGCCACGCACACACAGACACGCACAAAAACAAGCCACGCACACACGACACACACACACACACACACACACACACACACACACACACACACACACACACACACACACACACACACACAGTCACACACACACAGCCACGCACACACGCAGCCACGCACATACACAGACACAGACACGCACACACACAGCCATGCACACACACACATTCACGCACACACACAGACACGCACGTATGCAGACACACACACACATTTCATACACAAACATAACCCCGCCTCTCTCTCTCTCTCCCTCCCTCTCTCGCTCTCTCTCTCTCTCTCTCTCTCTCTCTCTCTCTCTCTCTCTC
>JAXIVH010000904.1:17500-22500 GCA_036785325.1 Urophycis tenuis | reverse complement strand
TGACATTCCTCTCCATGACAATCACCTGTGAGGAGGGGCAGCAGCAAGCAGTGGTTCGCTGGGTTTCCTTGTCTGTTAACTCTTTAATAGCAGCAGGGCCCTCTGACATCGGGTCCTAAAGGGGTCGTGTTGGGGTCACCAACACTGCCTGATTTGTCTCAAGTATGTCACCCAAGTTGTGCGCAAACAACACACATATGTTTAAAAGCACATGGACACACACACACACACACACACAGTTAGGCCAAACCACAAATAAACTGTCCAACAGTAATTCTCTCAAAATGGCTGCCTGAGAGCCAGAGGGGCACAGAGGGAGGGAGTGGCTGAGATAATAATGGAGCAGAGAGAGGTTCCAGAGGCTCTCCTCCGTGTGGAGACACCCTCATCCTGCTGGGACCCCACAGTGCACCATGCGGAATCCCCTCCCCAGGGTGCCAACCACACAGTCAGTCACAGCCAGCCAGCCAGCCAGCCAGCCAGCCATTCAGCCAGTCAGGCAGTCAGGCAGACAGCCATTCAGCCATTCAGCCAGCCAGCCAGCCAGCCATTCAGCCATTCAGCCAGCCAGGCAGACAGCCATTCAGCCATTCAGCCATTCAGCCAGCCAGGCAGCCAGCAGGATAACTAGGCCAGTGAACTCTGTGTGCCCTCTGTTGTTTATAGATTACAACCCCTAAAGGCTTTATCCTTCAACTTGACCACAAAGGTCTTTTTAACCCCATATGAGGTTAGGGGGTACAAACACACACAGACGCATTTCCCAGTGCACAGGAAACAAGAGGAATACCATGAAAGCCAGCTTCCTCTTTGTTCAGAGAAGGCTACCACTGGGAGTGGGTCAAAATAAATGTTTTGGATGGAGCATCTGCAGCAGACAGGGCCCAGTGTGTGTACATCAGGGACCTCCTCATCATTCGTATACCAAGCACGTAAACACGCATACACACGCACATCGGCTGGACAATCCCGGGCAAACGCAGGTCAGTTGAGGTGAGCCTGGCGTGTCCTGTCCCTGGTGGGGAGGGGACAGTCTGATGTTATTACACACAGGTATTAGGAAGAGTGTACTAGACACGGTTTCCCTGGCAACAGTGGAACCCACAGACCCCACTCTCCCTATCTCCCGGCACTCCTTCCCTCTCCTCCCATTGGTTGACGAGGAGACACTGAGCTCCTATTGGTCAGGAGGAAGCTGAGCAGTATGGACAGATCCTTCCAGGGTTGGACACATTTGGATGTTGAGAACAAGCTGTTTGATCCAACGTCCCTTTGAGCTCAACTTGTAATTAACTGCACTTTTCTTTACCCCTGTAAGAGTACATCGCTAGGGGATGCCATATTAAGATTCAATTGTCTTTTTTTTTATCAGTGTCAAGCTTTGTTTTTGATTCATGTTTTGACTGATTTTGAAGACCACAGACAGGTTTTAACACGCGTAATGCTCTGTCATTGTCAGTATCTCCTCAAATGTGTTTCATTGAAATTCTGTTATGCGTTTTGTTTTTCTGGATCCATGTTGGAACGGTACATGAACCAATGGAATGGTTAGAGTTAGTTAACACTTTACCACCAGGTACATGAACCAATGGAATGGTTAGAGTTAGTTAACACTTTACCACCAGGTACATGAACCAATGGAATGGTTAGAGTTAGTTAACACTTTACCACCAGGTACATGAACCAATGGAATGGTTAGAGTTAGTTAACACTTTACCACCAGGTACATGAACCAATGGAATGGTTAGAGTTAGTTAACACTTTACCACCAGGTACATGAACCAATGGAATGGTTAGAGTTAGTTAACACTTTACCACCAGGTACATGAACCAATGGAATGGTTAGAGTTAGTTAACACTTTACCACCAGGTACATGAACCAATGGAATGGTTAGAGTTAGTTAACACTTTACCACCAGGTACATGAACCAATGGAATGGTTAGAGTTAGTTAACACTTTACCACCAGGTACATGAACCAATGGAATGGTTAGAGTTAGTTAACACTTTACCACCAGGTACATGAACCAATGGAATGGTTAGAGTTAGCCAACACTTTACCGCCAGGCGCGTTGAGCTCACAAGAACCTCAAGACCGCGCCAAACACACTTCCCGTTCCAGGACACGGAACCCTGCGGGGTTCCATGCCCGTCCAATGGGGGCAGAGCGCCAGGCGAGGTTCTGGGGAGAAGACAAAGGCCACCTGAGGCCTGTTCCAAGTTATGTTTTTGCACATTTGTGAGATTCTAATGTCAGTATTTTATGTTTTCCAAGTGCCTTTTCATAGGTGAAATATAGAAGCTATAAAGTATACAAAAAATATATGAATATATATATATATTTTCCTGCCATGTTCTGTGGCTGAACAGAAAGCAGAACTTTAGAGTTGTAAAAGTCTCCATTGGTACAAAATAGCAACGTTCTCCTGTTTTAGAGGAATTTTATTACGATATTGATAATGAGGTCAATGAAAAAAAGAAAGTGTTTAATAAAGTGGCATTTTATACAATCTGTGCTTTTTCTGTTTGTTACTTCACGTTTGATTTGCAAGTCCCTCTCAAGTCGTCCAACCCAGCCACTCTATGAAGCCTACCAAAGATGTTTAATGTTTTAAATAATAATAATCATTAGAATAATATTCTGAATGTCTAGCGTGACTTGGTGGAGCTGGAGGGTCCTGGTAGGTAGACCCCCCTGGACAGACGTGGAGCCCTGTAATGGAGAGTCTCCTGCCTGTCAGACCAAGCAGCATGTTGATGACCATAACGCTGGAGGGCGTGGCTCCACGGCGTGAAACAGGATGTAAGGGCGTGGCTCCACAGCGTGAAACAGGATGTCAGGAAGTGGAACAGAAGGCGGGACCTTCTCTTCCACTGCTGCAAATTTATACCAAAACCATGGACACATGTGTTCCAGTCGAACAGAGAACAATACAGACTTTATTGGGGGTTATAATTTACAGAGGCAAGGGAGGGAAGGCTGAGCTCTTCATGTTTGTGAGTTTTGCGTCTTCTGTGACTTCTGCTCGTCTTGATGCTGAAGGCTGAGCTCTTCCTCCAAACGTTCCTTCGCTCGCACCACCTGGACACACGCACACACACACACGCAGTTTGAACAGGTTCACCTGTAACAGTGATGCTGGCAGACCTCAGAGTGTTGCGTGGCGTCAGGTGTTCACCGACCTTTGACTGCAGGTAGAACGATCCTCCCACTGTCTTGTCGTTGGCTTTGAAAAGCTGCTCGTAGTTCTGCAGGACCGAGAGGTTGGTTAAGGTCCGCGTCACGCGCACTCACAGGCACACACACACACACACACACACACACACATACTGTACACAAACACACACACACAGACATACACACACACACACACACACGCAGACAAGAGATCAACGCATCACATCCGACCCAGAACAGCTGCCCCGCCCACCTTCTGGATCTCCTCAGGGGTGAGGGTACCGACGTTGAGGATCTGCTGGGCTTCCTGCACCGTCATCCCCGTGATGCTGGAGGTGGCCGCTGACTGCTGCCCTGAGCGGCCCCGGGCGCGAGCCGCCGCCTGGCTGGCTGGACGGACACAAGGAGCCCCAGGTCAGACAGGTCAGACAGGTCAGGTCAGATATAACAAAAATAACATTGACTGCATTCTACACATAATCCATGACAGCAACGTGTGGCCACCAGCTGTGATGTTGAGTGGACGGTACCTGCGTACTCCTGTCTCAGAGCTCGGGCGAACGCCCGGCCTACCACCTGTGCTCCCATCACCACGATCTGGGCGAGGTACTTGGCCTGGGGGGGGGAAACACGTCACTGAGTGTCCAACACACAGGTGGAGTGGGACAGACACGGGAGAGACATTTACATTTACATTGAGGGCATTTAGCAGACGCTTTCATCGAAAGCGACTTACAAAGAGTCCAATTTGTCATAGGAAGGTGAAACATTTCATTGCTGCTAATACAGTAAGAATGTCACCAGAACAAGTTTCAAGCATTTCAATTGCTAGATTAACCATTGCTAGTATACAACATCTCTGACTAAGTGCCAAATTACAAAGAGCGGTTAAAGTGCGAAGACGTACAACAAATAAGAGCACGAGGGTAGGGTTATGCAGGGTTCAGGTGAACTCTGAACAAGTGGGTCTTGGAAGATGGGGAGTGACTCTGCAGTCCTGACAGTGGCAGGGAGACAGACAGAGACACGGCTCATTGGTTCAGCAGAAGCATCTCGTAGTGAACTACGATAAGGTGGTGGAGGGGAAAGTTGTCCCATATGGTAGGCCGATGGTAGGCGGTCAGTGAGCGATCAGGACACCTACAGAATCACGTTATGGTATGCCTGCTGCAGACACTGACGTTAGGGCATCACGTTATGGTAGGCCTGCTACAGACACTGACGTTAGGACACCTACAGGACATCACATCATGGTAGGCCTGCTGCAGACACTGACGTTACATCACGTGTCGTTCTGCTCCACTGACACAACGTTGCCTTCAGACAAAGTTGAGGACTTTGTCTGTTGTCGTCGTTCAGAGTAAACGTCATGAATGTCATCAGAGGAAACGGGCAGGAGGAGGTCGACTCCAGCTGTGTTTACCGATGGACAGGTAGAAACTCTTCTGAAACAAACTAACAGACAGACAGGCAGACAGACAGCCCTGCTCGTCTGTACTCATCTTGAACTAAAACCACTCGGACGATCTATAGACACTATTACAAGGAAATGCGTCCTTACCATTTTATAAAACAATGAACATCCACCGCAACGGAAAAGGGGTTTTTATTCTTCACATGTACTCCATGGACGGACATCCATCAAGGTCACTACGGGGTTAAAGGTGAGAGTTCACCCCGGTAAAGACTCAGGATTCGAGAGAACCACGTTGGTTTGGCGGTCTGTAGTACAGTCGTACTGTAGTGCTGCCCCCTGGTGGCGCGGAGGTGGACCTGCAGAGCCGCCCGGCTCACCAATATATATACCAGGTATTATTTACCAT
>JAXIVH010000904.1:0-12500 GCA_036785325.1 Urophycis tenuis | reverse complement strand
TGTTCCTCTGTGTCCCTGTGCGTTCCTGTGTGTTCCTGTGTGTTCCTGTCCCTGTGTGTTCCTGTGTGTTCCTTTGTGTTCCTGTGTGTTCCTTTGTGTTCCTGTGTGTTCCTGTCTGTTCCTGTTCCTGTGTGTTCCTGTTTGTTCCTGTGTGTTCCTGTGTGTTCCTGTGTGTTCCTCTGTGTTCCTCTGTGTTCCTGTGTGTTCCTGAGTGTTCCTGTGTATTCCTGAGTGTTCCTAAGTGTTCCTGTGTGTTCCTGAGTGTTCCTGAGTGTTCCTGAGTGTTCCTGTGTGTTCCTGAGTGTCCCTGTGTGTTCCTGAGTGTTCCTGTGTGTTCCTGAGTGTCCCTGTGTGTTCCTGAGTATTCCTGTGTGTTCCTGAGTGTTCCTAAGTGTTCCTGTGTGTTCCTGAGTGTTCCTGAGTGTTCCTGTGTGTTCCTTTGTGTTCCCGAGTGTCCCTGTGTGTTCCTGAGTGTCCCTGTGTGTTCCTGAGTATTCCTGTGTGTTCCTGAGTGTTCCTATGTGTTCCTTTGTGTTCCTGTTTGTTCCTGAGTGTTCCTGTGTGTTCCTTTGTGTTCCTGTGTGTTACTGTGTGTTCCTGAGTGTTCCTGTGTGTTCCTGAGTGTTCCTGTGTGTTCCTGAGTGTTCCTGTGTGTTCCTGAGTGTTCCTGTCCCTTAGTGTCCCTGTGTGTTCCTGAGTGTTCCTTTGTGTCCCTGTGTGTTCCTGAGTGTTCCTTTGTGTCCCTGTGTGTTCCTGTGTGTTGCTTTGTGTTCCTGTGTGTTCCTGAGTGCTCCTGTGTGTTCCTGAGTGTTCCTGTGTGTTCCTGAGGGTTCCTGTGTGTTCCTGAGTGTCCCTGTGTTCCTGAGTGTTCCTGTCCCTGAGTGTCCCTGTGTGTTCCTGAGTGTTCCTTTGTGTCCCTGTGTGTTCCTGTGTGTTCCTTTGTGTTCCTGTGTGTTCCTGTGTGTTCCTGAGTGTTCCTGTGTGTTCATGAGTGTTCCTGTGTGTTCATGAGTGTTCCTGAGTGTTCCTGAGTGTTCCTGAGTGTTCCTGTGTGTTCCTGAGTGTTCCTGAGTGTTCCTCTGTGTTCCTTTTTGTTCCTGTGTGTTCCTGAGTGTTCCTGTCCCTGAGTGTCCCTGTGTGTTCCTGAGTGTTCCTGAGTGTTCCTGTGTGTTCCTTTGTGTTCCTGTGTGTTCCTCTGTGTCCCTGTCTGTTCCTGATCCTGAGTGTACCTCTGTGTTCCTTTGTGTTCCTGTGTGTTCCTCTGTGTTCCTGTGTGTTCCTCTGTGTCCCTGTGTTCCTGTGTGTTCCTGTCCCTGTGTGTTCCTGTGTGTTCCTGTGTGTTCCTTTGTGTTCCTATGTGTTCCTGTGTGTTCCCGTTCCTGTGTGTTCCTGTGTGTTCCTGAGTGTTCCTGTGTGTTCCTGAGTGTTCCTGAGTGTTCCTGTGTGTTCCTTTGTAATCCTGTGTGTTCCTGAGTGTTCCTGTGTGTTCCTGAGTGTTCCTGTCCCTGAGTGTCCCTCTGTGTTCCTGAGTGTTCCTGAGGGTTCCTGTGTGTTCCTTTGTGTTCCTGTGTGTTCCTGTGTGTCCCTGACTGTTCCTGATCCTGAGTGTACCATTGTGTCCCTCTGCGTCCCTCTGTGTTCCTGTGTGTTCCTATGTGTTCCAGTCCCTCTGTGTTCCTGTGTATTCCTGTTCCTCTGTGTTCCTCTGTGTTCCTCTGTGTTCCTGTGTGTTCCTTTGTGTTCCTGTGTGTTCCTCTGTGTTCCTCTGTGTCCCTGTGTGTTCCTGTGTGTTCCTGTGTGTTCCTGTGTGTTCCTGTCCCTGTGTGTCCCTGTGTGTTCCTGTGTGTTCCTGTCCCTGTGTGTCCCTGTGTGTTCCTTTGTGTTCGTGTGTTCCTGTGTGTTCCTTTGTGTTCCTGTGTGTTCCTCTGTGTTCCTGTTCCTGTGTGTTCCTGTGTGTTCCTTTGTGTTCCTGTGTGTTCCTGTGTGTTCCTTTGTGTTCCTGTGTGTTCCTGTTCCTGTGTGTTCCTGTGTTTTCCTTTGTGTTCCTGTGTGTTCCTGTTCCTGTGTGTTCCTGAGTGTTCCTGTCTGTTCCTGTGTGTTCCTGAGTGTCCCTGTGTGTTCCTGAGTGTTCCTGTGTGTTCCTGAGGGTTCCTGTGTGTTCGTGAGGGTTCCTGAGTGTTCCTGTGTGTTCCTGAGGGTTCCTGTGTGTTCCTGAGGGTTCCTGTGTGTTCCTGAGTGTCCCTGTGTGTTCCTGAGTGTTACTGTGTGTTCCTGAGTGTTCCTGTGTGTTCCTGAGGGTTCCTGTGTGTTCCTGTGTGTTTCTGTGTGTAACTTTGTGTTCCTGTGTGTTCCTGAGTGTTCCTGTGTGTTCCCGAGTGTTCCTGTGTGTTCCTGAGTGTTCCTGAGTGTTCCTGTGTGTTCCTTTTTGTTCCTGTGTGTTCCTTTGTGTTCCTGTGTGTTCCTCTGTGTCCCCGTCTGTGTCCCCTGATCCTGAGTGTACCTCTGTGTCCCTTTGTGTCCCTCTGTGTTCCTGTGTGTTCCTGTGTGTTCTTGTTCCTCTGTGTTCCTCTGTGTTCCTTTGTGTTCCTGTGTATTCCTCTGTGTTCCTCTGTGTTCCTGTGTGTTCCTCTGTGTCCCTGTGTGTTCCTGTGTGTTCCTGTGTGTTCCTTTGTGTTCCTGTTTTTTCCTGTGTGTTCCTTTGTGTTCCTATGTGTTCCTGTTCCTGTGTGTTCCTGTGTGTTCCTTTGTGTTCCTGTGTGTTCCTGTGTGTTCCTTTGTGTTCCTGTGTGTTCCTTTGTGTCCCTGTGTGTTCCTGTGTGTTCCTGTGTGTTCCTTTGTGTTCCTGTTTTTTCCTGTGTGTTCCTCTGTGTTCCTATGTGTTCCTGTTCCTGTGTGTTCCTGTGTGTTCCTTTGTGTTCCTGTGTGTTCCTGTGTGTTCCTGTCCCTGTGTTCCTGAGTGTTCCTGTCCCTGAGTGTCCCTGTGTGTTCCTGAGTGTTCCTTTGTGTCCCTGTGTGTTCCTGTGTGTTCCTTTGTGTTCCTGTGTGTTCCTGTGTGTTCCTGAGTGTTCCTGTGTGTTCATGAGTGTTCCTGTGTGTTCATGAGTGTTCCTGAGTGTTCCTGAGTGTTCCTGTGTGTTCCTGAGTGTTCCTGAGTGTTCCTCTGTGTTCCTGTGTGTTCCTGAGTGTTCCTGTCCCTGAGTGTCCCTGTGTGTTCCTGAGTGTTCCTGAGTGTTCCTGTGTGTTCCTGTGTGTTCCTCTGTGTCCCTGTCTGTTCCTGATCCTGAGTGTACCTCTGTGTTCCTTTGTGTTCCTGTGTGTTCCTCTGTGTTCCTGTGTGTTCCTCTGTGTCCCTGTGTTCCTGTGTGTTCCTGTGTGTTCCTGTCCCTGTGTGTTCCTGTGTGTTCCTGTGTGTTCCTGTGTGTTCCTATGTGTTCCTGTGTGTTCCCGTTCCTGTGTGTTCCTGTGTGTTCCTGAGTGTTCCTGTGTGTTCCTGAGTGTTCCTGAGTGTTCCTGTGTGTTCCTTTGTAATCCTGTGTGTTCCTGAGTGTTCCTGTGTGTTCCTGAGTGTTCCTGTCCCTGAGTGTCCCTCTGTGTTCCTGAGTGTTCCTGAGGGTTCCTGTGTGTTCCTTTGTGTTCCTGTGTGTTCCTGTGTGTCCCTGACTGTTCCTGATCCTGAGTGTACCATTGTGTCCCTCTGCGTCCCTCTGTGTTCCTGTGTGTTCCTATGTGTTCCAGTCCCTCTGTGTTCCTGTGTATTCCTGTTCCTCTGTGTTCCTCTGTGTTCCTCTGTGTTCCTGTGTGTTCCTTTGTGTTCCTGTGTGTTCCTCTGTGTTCCTCTGTGTCCCTGTGTGTTCCTGTGTGTTCCTGTGTGTTCCTGTGTGTTCCTGTCCCTGTGTGTCCCTGTGTGTTCCTGTGTGTTCCTTTGTGTTCGTGTGTTCCTGTGTGTTCCTTTGTGTTCCTGTGTGTTCCTGTGTGTTCCTCTGTGTTCCTGTTCCTGTGTGTTCCTGTGTGTTCCTGTGTGTTCCTGTGTGTTCCTTTGTGTTCCTGTGTGTTCCTGTTCCTGTGTGTTCCTGTGTTTTCCTTTGTGTTCCTGTGTGTTCCTGTTCCTGTGTGTTCCTGAGTGTTTCTGTGTGTTCCTGTGTGTTCCTGAGTGTCCCTGTGTGTTCCTGAGTGTTCCTGTGTTCCTGAGGGTTCCTGTGTGTTCCTGAGGGTTCCTGAGTGTTCCTGTGTGTTCCTGAGGGTTCCTGTGTGTTCCTGAGGGTTCCTGTGTGTTCCTGAGTGTCCCTGTGTGTTCCTGAGTGTTCCTGTGTGTTCCTGAGTGTTCCTGTGTGTTCCTGAGGGTTCCTGTGTGTTCCTGAGTGTCCCTGTGTTCCTGAGTGTTCCTGTCCCTGAGTGTCCCTGTGTGTTCCTGAGTGTTCCTTTGTGTCCCTGTGTGTTCCTGTGTGTTCCTTTGTGTTCCTGTGTGTTCCTGAGTGTTCCTGTGTGTTCATGAGTGTTCCTGTGTGTTCATGAGTGTTCCTGAGTGTTCCTGAGTGTTCCTGTGTGTTCCTGAGTGTTCCTGAGTGTTCCTCTGTGTTCCTTTTTGTTCCTGTGTGTTCCTGAGTGTTCCTGTCCCTGAGTGTCCCTGTGTGTTCCTGAGTGTTCCTGAGTGTTCCTGTGTGTTCCTTTGTGTTCCTGTGTGTTCCTCTGTGTCCCTGTCTGTTCCTGATCCTGAGTGTACCTCTGTGTTCCTTTGTGTTCCTGTGTGTTCCTCTGTGTTCCTGTGTGTTCCTCTGTGTCCCTGTGTTCCTGTGTGTTCCTGTGTGTTCCTGTCCCTGTGTGTTCCTGTGTGTTCCTGTGTGTTCCTTTGTGTTCCTATGTGTTCCTGTGTGTTCCCGTTCCTGTGTGTTCCTGTGTGTTCCTGAGTGTTCCTGTGTGTTCCTTTGTGTTCCTGTGTGTTCCTGTGTGTTCCTCTGTGTTCCTGTTCCTGTGTGTTCCTTTGTAATCCTGTGTGTTCCTGAGTGTTCCTGTGTGTTCCTGAGTGTTCCTGTCCCTGAGTGTCCCTCTGTGTTCCTGAGTGTTCCTGAGGGTTCCTGTGTGTTCCTTTGTGTTCCTGTGTGTTCCTGTGTGTCCCTGACTGTTCCTGATCCTGAGTGTACCATTGTGTCCCTCTGCGTCCCTCTGTGTTCCTGTGTGTTCCTATGTGTTCCAGTCCCTCTGTGTTCCTGTGTATTCCTGTTCCTCTGTGTTCCTCTGTGTTCCTCTGTGTTCCTGTGTGTTCCTTTGTGTTCCTGTGTGTTCCTCTGTGTTCCTCTGTGTCCCTGTGTGTTCCTGTGTGTTCCTGTGTGTTCCTGTGTGTTCCTGTCCCTGTGTGTTCCTGTGTGTTCCTTTGTGTTCGTGTGTTCCTGTGTGTTCCTTTGTGTTCCTGTGTGTTCCTGTGTGTTCCTCTGTGTTCCTGTTCCTGTGTGTTCCTGTGTGTTCCTGTGTGTTCCTGTGTGTTCCTTTGTGTTCCTGTGTGTTCCTGTTCCTGTGTGTTCCTGTGTTTTCCTTTGTGTTCCTGTGTGTTCCTGTTCCTGTGTGTTCCTGAGTGTTTCTGTGTGTTCCTGTGTGTTCCTGAGGTTCCCTGTGTGTTCCTGAGTGTTCCTGTGTTCCTGAGGGTTCCTGTGTGTTCCTGAGGGTTCCTGAGTGTTCCTGTGTGTTCCTGAGGGTTCCTGTGTGTTCCTGAGGGTTCCTGTGTGTTCCTGAGTGTCCCTGTGTGTTCCTGAGTGTTCCTGTGTGTTCCTGAGTGTTCCTGTGTGTTCCTGAGGGTTCCTGTGTGTTCCTGAGTGTCCCTGTGTTCCTGAGTGTTCCTGTCCCTGAGTGTCCCTGTGTGTTCCTGAGTGTTCCTTTGTGTCCCTGTGTGTTCCTGTGTGTTCCTTTGTGTTCCTGTGTGTTCCTGTGTGTTCCTGAGTGTTCCTGTGTGTTCATGAGTGTTCCTGTGTGTTCATGAGTGTTCCTGAGTGTTCCTGAGTGTTCCTGTGTGTTCCTGAGTGTTCCTGAGTGTTCCTCTGTGTTCCTTTTTGTTCCTGTGTGTTCCTGAGTGTTCCTGTCCCTGAGTGTCCCTGTGTGTTCCTGAGTGTTCCTGAGTGTTCCTGTGTGTTCCTTTGTGTTCCTGTGTGTTCCTCTGTGTCCCTGTCTGTTCCTGATCCTGAGTGTACCTCTGTGTTCCTTTGTGTTCCTGTGTGTTCCTCTGTGTTCCTGTGTGTTCCTCTGTGTCCCTGTGTTCCTGTGTGTTCCTGTGTGTTCCTGTCCCTGTGTGTTCCTGTGTTTTCCTGTGTGTTCCTTTGTGTTCCTATGTGTTCCTGTGTGTTCCCGTTCCTGTGTGTTCCTGTGTGTTCCTGAGTGTTCCTGTGTGTTCCTGAGTGTTCCTGAGTGTTCCTGTGTGTTCCTTTGTAATCCTGTGTGTTCCTGAGTGTTCCTGTGTGTTCCTGAGTGTTCCTGTCCCTGAGTGTCCCTCTGTGTTCCTGAGTGTTCCTGAGGGTTCCTGTGTGTTCCTTTGTGTTCCTGTGTGTTCCTGTGTGTCCCTGACTGTTCCTGATCCTGAGTGTACCATTGTGTCCCTCTGCGTCCCTCTGTGTTCCTGTGTGTTCCTATGTGTTCCAGTCCCTCTGTGTTCCTGTGTATTCCTGTTCCTCTGTGTTCCTCTGTGTTCCTCTGTGTTCCTGTGTGTTCCTTTGTGTTCCTGTGTGTTCCTCTGTGTTCCTCTGTGTCCCTGTGTGTTCCTGTGTGTTCCTGTGTGTTCCTGTCCCTGTGTGTCCCTGTGTGTTCCTGTGTGTTCCTGTCCCTGTGTGTCCCTGTGTGTTCCTTTGTGTTCGTGTGTTCCTGTGTGTTCCTTTGTGTTCCTGTGTGTTCCTCTGTGTTCCTGTTCCTGTGTGTTCCTTTGTGTTCCTGTGTGTTCCTGTGTGTTCCTTTGTGTTCCTGTGTGTTCCTGTTCCTGTGTGTTCCTGTGTTTTCCTTTGTGTTCCTGTGTGTTCCTGTTCCTGTGTGTTCCTGAGTGTTCCTGTGTGTTCCTGTGTGTTCCTGAGTGTCCCTGTGTGTTCCTGAGTGTTCCTGTGTGTTCCTGAGGGTTCCTGTGTGTTCCTGAGGGTTCCTGAGTGTTCCTGTGTGTTCCTGAGGGTTCCTGTGTGTTCCTGAGGGTTCCTGTGTGTTCCTGAGTGTCCCTGTGTGTTCCTGAGTGTTACTGTGTGTTCCTGAGTGTTCCTGTGTGTTCCTGAGGGTTCCTGTGTGTTCCTGTGTGTTCCTGAGTGTTCCTGTGTGTTCCTGAGGGTTCCTGTGTGTTCCTGAGTGTCCCTGTGTTCCTGAGTGTTCCTGTCCCTGAGTGTCCCTGTGTGTTCCTGAGTGTTCCTTTGTGTCCCTGTGTGTTCCTGTGTGTTCCTTTGTGTTCCTGTGTGTTCCTGTGTGTTCCTGAGTGTTCCTGTGTGTTCATGAGTGTTCCTGTGTGTTCATGAGTGTTCCTGAGTGTTCCTGAGTGTTCCTGTGTGTTCCTGAGTGTTCCTGAGTGTTCCTCTGTGTTCCTTTTTGTTCCTGTGTGTTCCTGAGTGTTCCTGTCCCTGAGTGTCCCTGTGTGTTCCTGAGTGTTCCTGAGTGTTCCTGTGTGTTCCTTTGTGTTCCTGTGTGTTCCTCTGTGTCCCTGTCTGTTCCTGATCCTGAGTGTACCTCTGTGTTCCTTTGTGTTCCTGTGTGTTCCTCTGTGTTCCTGTGTGTTCCTCTGTGTCCCTGTGTTCCTGTGTGTTCCTGTGTGTTCCTGTCCCTGTGTGTTCCTGTGTGTTCCTGTGTGTTCCTTTGTGTTCCTATGTGTTCCTGTGTGTTCCCGTTCCTGTGTGTTCCTGTGTGTTCCTGAGTGTTCCTGTGTGTTCCTGAGTGTTCCTGAGTGTTCCTGTGTGTTCCTTTGTAATCCTGTGTGTTCCTGAGTGTTCCTGTGTGTTCCTGAGTGTTCCTGTCCCTGAGTGTCCCTCTGTGTTCCTGAGTGTTCCTGAGGGTTCCTGTGTGTTCCTTTGTGTTCCTGTGTGTTCCTGTGTGTCCCTGACTGTTCCTGATCCTGAGTGTACCATTGTGTCCCTCTGCGTCCCTCTGTGTTCCTGTGTGTTCCTATGTGTTCCAGTCCCTCTGTGTTCCTGTGTATTCCTGTTCCTCTGTGTTCCTCTGTGTTCCTCTGTGTTCCTGTGTGTTCCTTTGTGTTCCTGTGTGTTCCTCTGTGTTCCTCTGTGTCCCTGTGTGTTCCTGTGTGTTCCTGTGTGTTCCTGTCCCTGTGTGTCCCTGTGTGTTCCTGTGTGTTCCTGTCCCTGTGTGTCCCTGTGTGTTCCTTTGTGTTCGTGTGTTCCTGTGTGTTCCTTTGTGTTCCTGTGTGTTCCTCTGTGTTCCTGTTCCTGTGTGTTCCTTTGTGTTCCTGTGTGTTCCTGTGTGTTCCTTTGTGTTCCTGTGTGTTCCTGTTCCTGTGTGTTCCTGTGTTTTCCTTTGTGTTCCTGTGTGTTCCTGTTCCTGTGTGTTCCTGAGTGTTCCTGTGTGTTCCTGTGTGTTCCTGAGTGTCCCTGTGTGTTCCTGAGTGTTCCTGTGTGTTCCTGAGGGTTCCTGTGTGTTCCTGAGGGTTCCTGAGTGTTCCTGTGTGTTCCTGAGGGTTCCTGTGTGTTCCTGAGGGTTCCTGTGTGTTCCTGAGTGTCCCTGTGTGTTCCTGAGTGTTACTGTGTGTTCCTGAGTGTTCCTGTGTGTTCCTGAGGGTTCCTGTGTGTTCCTGTGTGTTTCTGTGTGTAACTTTGTGTTCCTGTGTGTTCCTGAGTGTTCCTGTGTGTTCCTGTGTGTTCCCGAGTGTTCCTGTGTGTTCCTGAGTGTTCCTGAGTGTTCCTGTGTGTTCCTTTTTGTTCCTGTGTGTTCCTTTGTGTTCCTGTGTGTTCCTCTGTGTCCCCGTCTGTTCCTGATCCTGAGTGTACCTCTGTGTCCCTTTGTGTCCCTCTGTGTTCCTGTGTGTTCCTGTGTGTTCTTGTTCCTCTGTGTTCCTCTGTGTTCCTTTGTGTTCCTGTGTATTCCTCTGTGTTCCTGTGTGTTCCTCTGTGTCCCTGTGTGTTCCTGTGTGTTCCTGTGTGTTCCTTTGTGTTCCTGTTTTTTCCTGTGTGTTCCTTTGTGTTCCTATGTGTTCCTGTTCCTGTGTGTTCCTGTGTGTTCCTTTGTGTTCCTGTGTGTTCCTGTGTGTTCCTTTGTGTTCCTGTGTGTTCCTTTGTGTCCCTGTGTGTTCCTGTGTGTTCCTGTGTGTTCCTTTGTGTTCCTGTTTTTTCCTGTGTGTTCCTCTGTGTTCCTATGTGTTCCTGTTCCTGTGTGTTCCTGTGTGTTCCTTTGTGTTCCTGTGTGTTCCTGTGTGTTCCTGTCCCTGTGTGTTCCTGTGTGTTCCTGTCCCTGTGTGTTCCTGTGTGTTCCTTTGTGTTCCTGTGTGTTCCTGTGTGTTCCTTTGTGTTCCTGTGTGTTCCTTTGTGTTCCTGTGTGTTCCTTTGTGTCCCTTTGTTTTCCTGAGTGTTCCTGAGTGTTCCTGTGTGTTCCTTCGTGTTCCTGAGTGTTGCTGTGTGTTCCTGAGTGTTCCTGTGTGTTCCTGAGTGTTCCTGAGTGTTCCTGTGTGTTCCTTTGTGTTCCTGTGTGTTCCTGAGTGTTCCTGTCCCTGAGTGTCCCTGTGTGTTCCTGAGTGTTCCTGAGTGTTCCTTTGTGTTCCTTTGTGTTCCTTTGTGTTCCTTTGTGTTCCTCTGTGTTCCTGTGTGTTCCTGTGTGTTCCTGAGTGTTCCTGAGTGTTGCTGTGTGTTGCTGTGTGTTCCTGAGTGTTCCTGTGTGTTCCTGAGTGTTCCTGAGTGTCCCTGTGTGTTCCTGAGTGTTCCTGTGTTCCTGAGAGTTCCTGTGTGTTCCTGAGGGTTCCTGAGTGTTCCTGTGTGTTCCTGAGGGTTCCTGTGTGTTCCTGAGGGTTCCTGTGTGTTCCTGAGTGTCCCTGTGTGTTCCTGAGTGTTCCTGTGTGTTCCTGAGTGTTCCTGTGTGTTCCTGAGGGTTCCTGTGTGTTCCTGAGTGTCCCTGTGTTCCTGTCCCTGAGTGTCCCTGTGTGTTCCTGAGTGTTCCTTTGTGTCCCTGTGTGTTCCTGTGTGTTCCTTTGTGTTCCTGTGTGTTCCTGTGTGTTCCTGAGTGTTCCTGTGTGTTCATGAGTGTTCCTGTGTGTTCATGAGTGTTCCTGAGTGTTCCTGAGTGTTCCTGTGTGTTCCTGAGTGTTCCTGAGTGTTCCTCTGTGTTCCTTTTTGTTCCTGTGTGTTCCTGAGTGTTCCTGTCCCTGAGTGTCCCTGTGTGTTCCTGAGTGTTCCTGAGTGTTCCTGTGTGTTCCTTTGTGTTCCTGTGTGTTCCTCTGTGTCCCTGTCTGTTCCTGATCCTGAGTGTACCTCTGTGTTCCTTTGTGTTCCTGTGTGTTCCTCTGTGTTCCTGTGTGTTCCTCTGTGTCCCTGTGTTCCTGTGTGTTCCTGTGTGTTCCTGTCCCTGTGTGTTCCTGTGTGTTCCTGTGTGTTCCTGTGTGTTCCTGAGTGTTCCTGTGTGTTCCTGAGTGTTCCTGAGTGTTCCTGTGTGTTCCTTTGTAATCCTGTGTGTTCCTGAGTGTTCCTGTGTGTTCCTGAGTGTTCCTGTCCCTGAGTGTCCCTCTGTGTTCCTGAGTGTTCCTGAGGGTTCCTGTGTGTTCCTTTGTGTTCCTGTGTGTTCCTGTGTGTCCCTGACTGTTCCTGATCCTGAGTGTACCATTGTGTCCCTCTGCGTCCCTCTGTGTTCCTGTGTGTTCCTATGTGTTCCAGTCCCTCTGTGTTCCTGTGTATTCCTGTTCCTCTGTGTTCCTCTGTGTTCCTCTGTGTTCCTGTGTGTTCCTTTGTGTTCCTGTGTGTTCCTCTGTGTTCCTCTGTGTCCCTGTGTGTTCCTGTGTGTTCCTGTGTGTTCCTGTGTGTTCCTGTCCCTGTGTGTCCCTGTGTGTTCCTGTGTGTTCCTGTCCCTGTGTGTCCCTGTGTGTTCCTTTGTGTTCGTGTGTTCCTGTGTGTTCCTTTGTGTTCCTGTGTGTTCCTCTGTGTTCCTGTTCCTGTGTGTTCCTTTGTGTTCCTGTGTGTTCCTGTGTGTTCCTTTGTGTTCCTGTGTGTTCCTGTTCCTGTGTGTTCCTGTGTTTTCCTTTGTGTTCCTGTGTGTTCCTGTTCCTGTGTGTTCCTGAGTGTTCCTGTGTGTTCCTGTGTGTTCCTGAGTGTCCCTGTGTGTTCCTGAGTGTTCCTGTGTGTTCCTGAGGGTTCCTGTGTGTTCCTGAGGGTTCCTGAGTGTTCCTGTGTGTTCCTGAGGGTTCCTGTGTGTTCCTGAGGGTTCCTGTGTGTTCCTGAGTGTCCCTGTGTGTTCCTGAGTGTTACTGTGTGTTCCTGAGTGTTCCTGTGTGTTCCTGAGGGTTCCTGTGTGTTCCTGTGTGTTTCTGTGTGTAACTTTGTGTTCCTGTGTGTTCCTGAGTGTTCCTGTGTGTTCCTGTGTGTTCCCGTGTGTTCCTGAGTGTTCCTGAGTGTTCCTGTGTGTTCCTTTTTGTTCCTGTGTGTTCCTTTGTGTTCCTGTGTGTTCCTCTGTGTCCCCGTCTGTTCCTGATCCTGAGTGTACCTCTGTGTCCCTTTGTGTCCCTCTGTGTTCCTGTGTGTTCCTGTGTGTTCTTGTTCCTCTGTGTTCCTCTGTGTTCCTTTGTGTTCCTGTGTATTCCTCTGTGTTCCTGTGTGTTCCTCTGTGTCCCTGTGTGTTCCTGTGTGTTCCTGTGTGTTCCTTTGTGTTCCTGTTTTTTCCTGTGTGTTCCTTTGTGTTCCTATGTGTTCCTGTTCCTGTGTGTTCCTGTGTGTTCCTTTGTGTTCCTGTGTGTTCCTGTGTGTTCCTTTGTGTTCCTGTGTGTTCCTTTGTGTCCCTGTGTGTTCCTGTGTGTTCCTGTGTGTTCCTTTGTGTTCCTGTTTTTTCCTGTGTGTTCCTCTGTGTTCCTATGTGTTCCTGTTCCTGTGTGTTCCTGTGTGTTCCTTTGTGTTCCTGTGTGTTCCTGTGTGTTCCTGTCCCTGTGTGTTCCTGTGTGTTCCTGTCCCTGTGTGTTCCTGTGTGTTCCTTTGTGTTCCTGTGTGTTCCTGTGTGTTCCTTTGTGTTCCTGTGTGTTCCTTTGTGTTCCTGTGTGTTCCTTTGTGTCCCTTTGTTTTCCTGAGTGTTCCTGAGTGTTCCTGTGTGTTCCTTCGTGTTCCTGAGTGTTGCTGTGTGTTCCTGAGTGTTCCTGTGTGTTCCTGAGTGTTCCTGAGTGTTCCTGTGTGTTCCTTTGTGTTCCTGTGTGTTCCTGAGTGTTCCTGTCCCTGAGTGTCCCTGTGTGTTCCTGAGTGTTCCTGAGTGTTCCTTTGTGTTCCTTTGTGTTCCTTTGTGTTCCTTTGTGTTCCTCTGTGTTCCTGTGTGTTCCTGTGTGTTCCTGAGTGTTCCTGAGTGTTGCTGTGTGTTGCTGTGTGTTC
>JAXIVH010000903.1:15000-37665 GCA_036785325.1 Urophycis tenuis | reverse complement strand
GTAACCTCTGATGTTGATTTAAACAGAAAGTGGGCCCGTGGTCTCCGGGGTGGTATTTCCGTTGGTTAGGTCAGTAGATTCCTGGAGTATTTTGAGTGGATTAGCAACGAGAAGGTGACGTAGTCACGCGCAGAGTGTCATATATTTGAGGCTGCATGGAGCCCATAAACATTAGTGCCCATAAACATTTCTGTAAGTGGTTTATCGGAGCTCCTCCCACAAGGAAGCAGTCAAAACCTATATCCTGCCCATGACCCAGGGATGTATAACACTTCACTGACCCATGGACTGTATAAAGCAGCCCTAACCTCATTACGGTTTTGATTTAAACGTTAACAAATACTTCCACTGGAGGGCAGTGTTCCTTGGAAAACGTTTGCAGGCGTTTTTCTGTATGGGTTCTGTGTGCTTTTTTCAAGGGTTTTAGGGTTAAATGTCGTTTGTTTTTATTATGACCTAGATCCACTGACATTATCTGGCAGCAAGGTGAATCTGAATTCCAGATGGGTTAAACCGGTTATTTTGAGAAGAGATTGTGTCAAGCGGTTCTGTGTCGTTGTAGACTTGAGACGATATAGTTGCCAGCTTTGTCCACTAGATGCCGTCCGAGATTGCTTTAAAACCTTTGCTAACTACTATCGTTTCACCTGTTATTGATGTACAGTACACCAGTTTTATTTGTTTAGACTATCTACAAACTATATTTGTGATTAAGATAAGACGATAAGATATGATAAGTGTGAATGTTTATTGTCCATTTCATCTCAAGCAACCTACCCTCGACTCTGCTGACATCCAGAACTACAGACACTATCTCTGCTATCATTCCTTTCTAAAACCCTGAAACATGCAGTCACTAACCAACTGTCCTCCTACCTCTCAGAAAATTACTTAGCCCATCAGTCTGGCTTCAAGACTGCACACTCTAGAGAGACAGCCCTCCTGACAGTGAAGTCCCTTCCTGGCGCCAAAGCCTCTTCCCTCTCATCGGTGCTTGTTCTCCTCAACCTGCCTGCGGTGTTCGACACCGTGAACCACCAGACCATCCTCACCACTCTCGCTGATCTCGACATTACTGACACTGCGCTAGCCTGGTTCACATCTTACCTTATGGATCACTTATCAGGTCACATGGAATGGCTCCCTGTCCAAACCCCGCTCTCTAAACACTGATGTCCCTCAAGGCTCAGTACTAGGACTGCTTCTGTTCTCCCTATATATCAGATCTCTAGGCTCTGTAATCACATCACATGTTTTTTTTTTCCTATCAATGTTATGCGGACTACACTCAACAGTTCCTCTCCTTCCCCCCGTCAGACACTCTGATTGCAACACGCATCTCAGAATGTTTGGCAGACATAAACTCTTAGACAACTGCCCATCTACTCAAGCTCAATCTCGCAAAAACTGAGCTTCTCTTCATACCGGGGAAAGACTCACGGACCGCAAGAAACCTGGGCGTAATACTCGACAACCAACTGTCCTGCACTGCAAACATCACTGCAGTGACCCGCTCCTGTAGATTTGCTCTCTACAACATCTGCAGTATCCGGTCATTCCTCAAGAGGAAAAGCGACACAGCTCCTGACCCAAGCACTTGTCATCTCCCGCCTCAACTACTGCAACTCGCTCTTAGCTTGTCTCCCTGCAGCCGCGACAAAACCTTTGCTGCGGATCCAGAATACTGCAGCATGCCTCGTGTTCAACCGACACAAATTCTCCCAAGTGACCCCCCTCTTCCATGACCTCCACTGGCTTCCTAGTAGTGGCTTGCATCAAATTCACAATGGTACTGGCCTACAAAGCCGTTAATGGAACTGCCCCTACCTATCTCCAAGCGTTAATGAAACCCCACGCCCCTGCTTGAGCACTCTGCTCAACTACCTCAGCTGGTGGACTGGTACCTCCATCACTAAATGGAGGAAAAGGCCGTACGGCGAAATCACAACTCTTCTCCTTTTTGGCACCGCAGTGGTGCTCCCTGCCAATGTCAGGACTGCAGTCACTCCCCATCTTCCGGAAGAGACTCAAGCCTCACTTGTTCAGAGTTCACCTGAACCCTGCATAACATCCATCCTCTACCTCTAAAAAAACGAAGAAAAAAAAAGTACCCTCATGCTCTTCTTGTATGTTGTACGTCTTGGCACTTTATAATTGCTCTTTGTAACTTGGCACTTAGTCAGAGATTGTATACTAGCAAAGGATAACCTAGCAATTGAATTGCTTGAAACTTGTTCTGGCAACTTTCTTACTGTATTAGCAGCAATTATATGTTTCACGTCCTTCTGACAAATGTACTCTTTGTAAGTCGTTTTGGATAAAAGCCTCTGCTAAATGCCCTAAATATAACTGTAAATGAAAAATCTAAAGAAATAGAAATGTGTCTTTGGCAATCTGGGTAACATAGAGACAGACAGTACACTTCATAAAACAGACAGTTAGAAGTGTGGGTTGTCATTTTGGTTATGGAGCCATCGTAAAAGGTTCTGGAGTTGTTTGTCTCCTGTTTGTCTTGCTCGTTCCTGTGCACAGCTGAGAGGTTCCCATGCCAGGAGACGGTGTTGAAAGTGAGACCACTCTTAGTGTGTGACCTGCAGACTCTGATCAGGGTGTGTTTGCTGGCATTAAAGCTCTTCTGTTTCCTGAGGAGGGCGAGCCAGGGTCTTGTTTTTCTTCTAAATGTAGTCTGCATTGGGCTGAACGGTACATTGTCAGTGACCTGTTCCACAGCTACCTACCCTACCTCCCTGCAAAAAGTTATACTGCTAAATGTTTCTTACATTTCTACATCAATAAGTAATGGACACTCATGGGTCACCACTGGGTAACACATCAGATGCTTCCACAACATAGTTCATATTTGAAATGAAAGCAGAACATGTCTCCCAAATACAGTTTTTTTTTTTTTTAAATTTAGGCAAACCTCTGATAAACACCTTGATATCTTGATATCTAGTTAGTTAGTTGGTTTATAAGTTACTCTAGTTTATTGTTATATTGTTGTTAATTGGTTATATTAGGTATATATATATATTTTTATATTAGGTATATTTTATTTTATTTTATTTTAGGTATATTTATTTTATTTGTGTACATTTCTTTTCCTTCTTTGTTTTGATCTGTTGCAAAATAATTTCCCTCGGGATGAATAAAGTCTCTTGAATCTTGAATCTTGAATTGTGCCCTTGTGACAGTTTAAAGTTGCACCGCATCAAAGATGAATACGGACACTATCCTATTTTTTATGAATTTCTTCAGAGGTCACCTGTGACTTCTCTATGACTAGAGTTTCACCTGCACTCCTTGTTACAGCCCAGAACATGGAGTTCAGCTGCGGGAGGCTAGAGGTCTCGCTGGCTTTATACACATGACTGGCTGTAATAGGCAGCATTTTAGCCAGTGTGATGTGATGATTCAGACCTAGAGAGAGAGAGAGAGGGGAGGGTACCTGACACCCATGGTATTACTGAGCTGGCCTTTTACATCTACCTTTTACATACCCAGCAGTTAAAGGTAAGGTAATTTGGAGAGACCAGCAGGAGTAAGCTAGATTTTGAAAGTATCCAACTGGAAAAAAAAATCCCACCCCACCCCTAAAGCTTGCTAGCTTTAGCATTAGGTCTGCCCGGCCTTGAGGAAGACTCCGGTCATGCTCAGTGAGTGCACGGGCAGAGTGGGCTCAGCTAGCCGGGTGGGTAGACAGATAGGTAGACAGACAGGTAGGCCATCCAATCATTTATTTTAATTTTTTCGTCAGAGCATTTGATTTATTGATTTATCCCGGGATGGGGAGAGAATTTCAATGAAATAATATTTCATTGAAATTCTCTTCACGTCTCTTCCATTCTCTTCTCTTCCATGTCTTCATCTTCACCTATAGATGGGCTACTGTGTTGTGGCTGAAATAAATAAAGATGTCAATACATCACACTCTTGTCGTCTGTCAGTGTGTGTTTGTGTATGTGGGTGCGGTTTGTGTGTGTGTGTGTGTGTGTGTGTGTGTGTGTGTGTGTGTGTGTGTGTGTGTATTTGTGTGTGTGCGGTGTTGACCATGTGTGTATTTTTCTGCTGGTGTATTTGTATATTTGTCCAGCCGCAGGCAGGTGGTCATAAAAGATCCACCACAGTGTTGGTGTGTCTGTGTGCAGAAACAAACAAGGGTTTCTAATCTCTAACAGGCGTTCCTTTGTCCCCACGGTGCATCTGGCTGAAACCAGGCCTCAGTTCCAGAATATGGAACAAACAAAGACTCGTCCTGACGGAGAGGAGGGCAGAGTTAAAACACTGCAATCGTAACTAGAAGATCCCAAAAGCTGCGAGGAAAAGGAGAACATGTCTTGGAGGCAAGCCGAGTGTTTACAAAACTTAGAAATAAGGTGTTAAAAGCCACCCCGAGGCCTTCCGCTCCAGGACCATGGTTGAAGACATGGACTGTGCCACACTGTACCTCATTGGTTTGTATGTTGAGTTGTGCTACTCCTTAATGTGTCCTCCTGTACTTCACAGCAGTGTCTCGGGAGGTTGGTTGGGTTGCCTAGTGGAAACAGGATTGTCTAGCAACGGCAAAGTTGCTGGTGTGATCCCAGGCACCTCCTAGCCTCTCTGAGCAAGGCTTCTAACCCTGTTCCCCTTGCGTGCTTGACACTGCTGCCAGTGTGTAAATGTGTGTATGATTTGGCGCTTTGAGTTGGCCACAGGTCTGAAAATGTGCCAAACAAAAGCAATCCATTTACTCAAATTCTACATATTCAGGAACTAATTTGAAATTGTTTTTGTTGTACCTTTTTTTTTTTAAAGTCTATGTATTGTGTTCAAATTTCAGTGGTCTGCTAACGGAATGTCAAATTCATTTTAAATGGAAAGGCACTTAGGGCAATGGCAGACATGTTGGTTCTGCTTCACTGACAACCTGATCCATGTATGCTATGCAGACCAAGCAGAGGTGTCTTTGGACCCTCCAGATCGACATTTGTCACTGACAGTCACAAGGTAATGGAGATGCCCTTGAGCAGTCAGGGCCAGTGCGCCATGGCGACAGTGAAGCCGTGAGTAGGATTATTTCAGGGATGGTAGGAGGAGCGTTAGCCCGCCTCAAAGTGAGAAGGTCAACCTTCGGTAGGTCTATGCTATGGTTCTGTAAGGCTCACCAGACCACCCGATTGATAGGGAAAATAACAAGTGAAACCTTTGTGGGTTCGGGTTAAACATGTGAGCTCACTTTGTCTCAGTCATCAATTCATTTTTCTTTCTTTCCAACGCAGACAGGCTTATCGTACTGTGCAGTGCACTTATATGTAATTGGCATGACATTGATAGATTTAGCAACCCACGGTATATTCCGGATCTACAACATGAGTAATTTGACTTTGGTGTTTCATTGTGTTTCAAGGGTGGAGTGCTATTTGGCTGATAAAGGAGCTTTTGGATTTCAGGAGCGATATCTTAAGCATAACATAATTGGCCTGATTACCCAGCCTTCGCGAGGAAAAGCCAGGCACAGAAAAGCATGTTTATGACTGGAGAGCTGCCAAATGTTGTATGAATGAGATGAAACTGGAACTACAAAAGTACATTTTTTTCAATTAAGTGCTACACTTCTGTATAATGCTGAATTTAATAAATTGTGATCAATTGATTGTTGATGGTTATTCATATATTTCGATATCTTATATAAATTGAATGTTTTCCATAAATTCCATGCAAGTAATTCATCCATCTTTATTTTATGAAGGTGAAAACACTGATGCCTGCCATCCCATTCGAATGACATAACATAACATTACATCCAATTCTAGTGCACAGAGAGAGGACCGTGAAGCTTTACTGCTGCACCATAGCAGCTCTCCTCAGGACCACCAGGGAAACTAATCGAACGGTGATACTCCTTGTTTTACCGCAGCGCCAGACTCAGAGCAGACATAGGCTGAGAAAGGATCCTGAACTGTAGCGTTATCCCGGTTTACCGGAACGCCATTGCCGGTCTCTCACTTCCTGTGAGCTGTGCACGCTAACTGTCCCCGGGGCGAGACTATGAAGAACAGAAAACAACGACATGGAGAATAAATGTTGGAGGTTTTATAAAAACAATTTGACAAATCAATATCTGAAACATATAACGGAAACGGATATCCAAGAAAGTCGCGTTTAAACCCATGTAACTGATAGTCCCGCCCTCTTTCTCGCCAATAACGTCCACTTGGAGGATCGCTTCCCCGCGGTCCGCGGTGACGAGGACGCCTGGTATAGCAGAGAGCAAACCACTGCCGGTAAATGCAGCGTTAATTACTTATAGGTGGGCAAGTCAACGTCGTTCACATTTTTCGGGACGCATTAACGTCCCGTTCAAACTTCAAATCAATGATGAACGGGCGGATTTTTTAATGGTTCGCAGCTGACGTGTTCAGAATTGAACAATGCTGATGATTCGACCAGGTAAACGAGACGAGGAGGACGGAACCGAACGGAACGGAACCGAACCGAACAGAACAGCAGCAATGTACCATTCAAACAGATGACTGCGGATTCCGTCAGACCAGTCCGACAATCGTTGGACTTTCTCCTGCAAAAGGAAAGGAGTGGCTATATAAACACAAAAACACGCACACCGCAAGATACAGGAGCCTGGCTGTCAACACACACACACACACACACACACACACACACACACATGTTCAGTCGTCGATCAGGAATTGAAGCCGGAGCGAAGCCGTCAAGCGCGCGGGGAACCTGCAGCATTCATGGCCGTCTGACGACACGAGCCCGCCGCTGTTAATTGGGCTTAATTGAAGAAGATAAAAAAAGGTAAGACTTCATTCAGGCTGCAAAGGGAGTCATGCTGAATACATGTAGGCCAAGCAAGTTACATTTAATCTTGCACAAAAACTTCCCCTGGTGATTTGTCTTATGTCGTAAAAAACACATGTCAAGACTGTTTTTGCAACAGCAACGCCAAGTTAAATAATTGTGACAAGGGATTTGATATATATACTCACATAAATATATATACGTATGGGCTACTTTCAATGTTTGCCATTGTAAGTCCACACATGACTGCGGTTAAATTGACTCCCAAACGTAGGGCCAACCTCCGCGTGTAAACTGGTAATCCAAACTCCGACAGGTAAAAGGTCAAACACTTGCTCCACGCCACATTTATGACCTACATGTTGTGAAAACATAGTAAAGCTGAGTACGTAATAAATGTATGTGTGACGTCAGGACCTTGTTATGAGGAACTGTCTGACATGTTGTGTTAAAGTGACAAATCAAACATGCCACATCACATCACCTCCTGAAATAAGCATAAAAGGGAAAAAAAAATCCTCCTAAGTTAAGTTAAGAAATCTGTGCAAACCTTTTAATCTTCAATTGTGCTCTGCAGTGTGACATTTCAAGCTACTTCAAGTTTCACATTAGGTCTGGGCTGTCTCGTGGGCTTCACCTGGGCACGCCATCTTTATCTGGGATTATTAGCCTCTGTGCATTTTGCTTAAATCCGGTTCCTTTGCATTTTAGTACACCTTAACAATGGTATTGACATAGCCCTTTACTCTGAACTTTGAACACACACTAAAACATATCTATGTAACAGTAGCTGCATATATTATAACTGGCATATTAGCATATATTAGCTGACATTGCTACACGTGACCAAGAAGACATGCCAAGAGTCGTTTGCTAGGTAGCTGTGGTCAGTAGCCAGCTATGAACCAAGTTCCAGCTCCCTGTTGAGATGTGAATGCTTTTTTTGTAGACTTCCAGATGTTTACCTCCTGCATTTCCTGAAAGTCTTATTTGATAGCCACTCGATGTCCTGCTGCAAACCCCCTGCGGCCACGCAGACATTTGCCCACCGCCTCTCCTCACTTCATACATTCTACACGTTTTGAATCGTCATCCCGCCCCCCCCCACCTGCAGCCGAGGGGATATGGAGGGCCGCCGCGAGAGGCCCAGACGGGAGAGGCCGCCGCCGCCGCTAACGGCCGACGAAGAGGGCGGCGCCCGGGGGGCCGCCGTGCCCGGGGACACCCTGCCCTGGAACCTGTCCAAGCTCCAGAGGGTGAAGCGCTCCAAGTCGGGCTCCGGGGAGGTGCTGGACCCCGCCGAGAGGGCCGTCATACGCATCGCAGGTCAGTTCCTCGCCATCCCCCCAACCCCCCCCCCCGCCCCCACGCCGCCGGGCGCCGGGCGCCGCCGACGCAACAGCGTGACTCACCCTGATCTTGTTTCCCGGGGTTACCACGGAAACCCGATGGAGCAGGTGGGCGAAGGCGCAGGAATCGCTGGCACGGCGATTCCTGTGGTGGGATGTTAAATACGATGCGGCTTTTGACACCGAGGCGGTGTTTTCTGCGAACGCGCAGCCTGAATACCGGGGTAATTTAAGGAGGACGGTCAAACGGAATCATAGCACGAGGATCCTGTTCGTTCTCAGTTGTGGGTGTGAAAGGAGAGCCCATCATTTATTTACGCGGCGGCTGAACACGCACCATAGTGGAGGGGATAATTACGTAAACAGGCTGCTTTGTAACAATGAGTTGTTTTTACTCCAAGTGGGGGACACGGGCCAGAAAGGTGAGGGCACGCAGTTATAGATATGATAAATACACAACATAGTCGGTTTTTACAACTGATTTAAAATAAACTCCCAATGGTGTTGGGACACAACCTTTATGTAGGGTTTTCTATTTTGCCTGGGAGATTAACTTGCATCACTCCTCTTTCTGTGTGTATGCAGTTCCACAATAGAGGTACCACTGAGAGAGATCTGTTCTTCCCAGTTCAATGCAGACAAAGGAGACTGGAAGTACTCCTGTGATCTCAGGCTAAAGCTTCCATAAAGAAAAAAGTAACATGATTGTTCAGGGAAACAGGGACGCAAGGAGTATGGATTCATAAATTGGTTTACCAGTGGTTATGGGTTTGAGAAGTCAGTGCTGACTCATTTGGTCTATGAAGTGCTAAGCAGACTGAAGACTTGAAGACTTCTGAGGATTCTCAGTGAGCGATACAAAAAACCAAAGGCTGAATGTGAAAACCCACTCGCTGGGCTGAGTTGTATTGCATGCATGTCCGTCTACCCCAGAGCAACACAATAGGACTTTGATGCGCTGCGCCGGGCTGTGTTCCTGTCTGGCTGGCAGGAAGTCAACTCGACCCACACAGCACCTACAATGGGTCAAACATCCTCTGGTGCGCTTGACCACAAACGAATGGGGAGAGAGGAATAGATGTGTCCTCTGCAAACCTTGGGTCTGGCTGTTCTACCTGTAGGCTTTTGTTGAGCAGATGTCTGACCCATTCTCTCTCCTGAAAGACTATTTCATGGGTCCCGATGCCGTACGTGAACAGTGGTGTGTCAAAGGCAGTGTGCTTTTATTTCTGCGGGCGTTGGTTAATGTTGAATTAGATCTGCAGCCGTGTGGGAAGAGTCTCTCAAAAAATGCTCATCAATTGAATGACACTCCCATGTCTGCCACAGGGGGGCAGCGGTCATGTACCCAATGGGCAGTCAGCTGGTGGGCGTTGCTCTGCAGGTCAGGCCAGGAAACAGCTGTGTTTGGGCCGCATTGTTCCAGCATGCACCATAGCATGTTCCTGTGAGCCTTCATCAGAGCTGATGAAAATGATTACCAACCCTTCTTTCTAATGTGATTACCACCATCTACACAGAGGCACATAGGTCACAAAATACATGGGCATGCCAACAGAATATAACGGAACTGCACCACCTCCTAATGACTCAAATATTATATGGACAGTGCCATATGCCTGCTATTGTGTATTCCATTGTCAGACCAATAAAAAAAAAAACGACATATCTAGTTCACTTTGATGTTAGTTTCTGAAACGGTGTCCTGAACAGCCTGAGCCAACATCAGATAATGTTTAACACGCCCAGTGGGTTGGGGGCTGATTTGGATGCTAATTCAGCCTCACTGAGGGGCACCGGTGACCAAATAAGTAACCTGAGTAACTAAAGCTGCCCGCTGTGTTAAGTTGAGTGGAACACCAGTGCCTAGAAATGCATATGCCTCTGGTGTGTGGGGTCAACAGAGCCAGGGAGAAAGGTGAAAGGTCATATTTGACCGAGGGCAGAAGAATGCACAGCATTTCTGTCCTCCCCCAGAGGACCTCTACTGCTATTGGCTAGCTGCTTCTCTGAAGGTCAAGCTGGGATGCTACTGCTATTTGCTAGCTGCTTGTCTGAAGGTCAATCTGGGATGCTACTGCTATTGGCTAGCTGCTTGTCTGAAAGTCAACCTGGGATGCTACTGCTATTGGCTAGCTGCTTGTCTGAAAGTCAACCTTGGATGCTCAGAGCATGGGGCAGAGGTGGCAGACATGTTGGGGTTATATACTGTACATAGTTAAATTCAACCTTTCCAATAAAACACCCACTCCACAATTCTTGAAAAAGTCAACACCTCTGTGGGAAAGTTACTGCATCTACTCCTTCTGCTCATGGCCTCCCCAGACCTCCCCAGACTCTATGGCTTCAATTACCACACACACACACACAAACACAAACACACACACAGACACACACACACATACACACACACACACACACACACACACACACACACACACACACACACACACACACACACACACACACACACACACACACACACACACACAAGCAATTACATAAACACAGTCATGTAAGCGTAGGAGAAGGGCTGGTGAGCATGCACATGTCCCCCAGCTCTTAAAATACAGACTCTTATTTATTAGGAGTGGTACATTGTATGGTTCTTTATGATGTGTTTTGTACGTTTTAACTGGGCTAAAAGTGTCCCTTCAACCATTACTAAAATGCCAAATTACAGAGAGGTGACATATACTGATGGACACCACATGGACTGCATTATATATGGTATACACATGAAACCCTCCTGCTCATCAGCATTTAATGTGCTGCTGCATTGAAGCAGTTTTCAGCTTTGCTTACGCGAGTTGACATTTTGTTTTACAGACGCACACTCATTGAGTTGAAAGTTGAGTGAATTGTCCTAATTAGATACATTTTGAATGACATGAACCCCATGTCACCCAGACCATACTGTCTGAATCGTAAAGGTACTGAAAAATAACCTTAATTCTCTGTCTCTTGATTAACGCATAGCAACCCATCAGTCCTGCTAAGAAGTGCAACACCTCTCCCCAACCACCAGGTGGCAGCTCCTTCAAGGGACAGGACCGACCCTGAAAATGCAGTTTTTTGAAAAGCTGTTCCAATTCCTGGAAAATATGTGTAATTTCCTACTCGCTCTCAAATTGCAGAGCACTCATAGTGTATTCCTTGTTCTCCTCAACTTACAATGCGCCGCCTTATTTCCAAAGAGAATCACGCTTCACGGCCATCGAATGAGCCGGTCTCACGGAACACTTTTATTTTACTTTCCTCCTATTATGAGGAGCCGTGACCTTTCTCTGGCTTTCCCATTAGAGACTGCTTCGGGCCAGCACTTCCTGTGCCCAGTCGCTTGCCTGAAAAGCCTGCGAGCGAAGCACGGGGAGCTGTGCAGCAGCAGCGTGAGCCAAGTCAGAGCAGGGCACCAGCGCAGGATTCCTAGACTGTGCATCACACTGTTACTTTGTCCCACCGGAGTCAGTTAAACGTGCGGTTAATCATCGCCAGAGGAGGGAGCCAGGTCTATTTCCACTGGGCCGCACTTGTCCTTCCACTCGCAGCGAGCGGTCGCTCTCGTTTACTAGCCGTTGCGCCATTCTCGCGCTACACACCTCTTTAGCCGGCTGCGCCTCGACCGCCAAGCTGTGAACAAAAGCCCGGCCTCAGTCAGCATGCAGGATTCATGGCCCTGGCCTGTATTAGGCAGTGTGGAGGACGATATAAATAGAGTTTGATGAAAGGTGAGGGAATGGCTCTAATATGGCCTTCTGAATGCTGAATCACCGTGCAGCAGATGCACATGAACCCTCCCCCTGAGGACACAACAGGTGGCCGGAAGGTTGTCAGCTAGAAGGTTCCTTTGACTAGAACAGGGCTACTAGAAGGTTCCATTCACTAGTGAACAGGGGTAATAGAAGGTTTCATTGCCTAGTGAATAGAAATGACTAGAAGGTTCTATTCACGAGTGAACGGGGGTACTAGAAGGTTCCATTCACTGCTAGAAGGTTCCATTCCTAGTGTATAGAAATGACTAGAAGGTTCTATTCATGAGTGAACGGGGTACTAGAAGGTTCCATTTCCTATAGTGAACAGAAGGTACTAGAAGTTTCCATTCACTGGTCCATTCAATAGAAAGATATAGATCAGAGGGACCTTGCGTTTTTCCATATACATTTTTGTTTGTTTGTATTATACTGCCATATATTCCATTGTACATTTGGAGACATGTGCAGATACTGATACAATATCTTCACTATCCTATAACTTATGAGCCCAGACAGTCAACAGCCCAGATGATTATTTAAAGTTATGGCTAAATTAACACAATTGCCGCTATTTTCAACCACTACGATGACACATACTGTATGTTAATTGCTGCAGTTAGTGAGTCTGAGGAAGCAATGCATGTCCTCGATGACCCTTAAGGCACAAGATACTTTTCTTTTCATGAATTGTACATTTATGTCAGCTTTGAAAACAAGAACATACGTTCCGTTGCGTTGCTCAATCACACAATGTTTGCAAGAAGACAGGAAGACGTTTGAGAGGGTTTTCCTCTTCATCAAGAGTACATCTTCACATTGCAGCATCCATGCGATGTAGGAAGTCTCATAGTCTCATAACTCAACACCTGATACCCAAGATGAGCTGGACATATTCAAATTCACGCCCATGTTTGTCGTCTGCAAACGCGTGGAGGGTGGATCAAGTCTGTCCCCCAGGGGGCTCCTGCCTTGAACAGTATCACATACGCCGTGCGCATGTGTACTTTATGTCTCAGACACATACAAAGGCATATGCATTGCATACCTTCAGAAAATAGGTATGCTGGCCACGCAGGCAGACACGCACATTCACCGAAAGGCATTCCACAACCATAGGTTTATCTGTACTGATAACCAAGCTACGCCAACACACACTCCCACGTTTGTGTTTTAATACCGTGAACTTTCAGTGTTTCTTGATTTAAAGACCATTCCCAAAAGTCAACTCGTATTCATTTGAATAGTTTTCCATCAACAGTTGCAGACAAACTCACAGACGCTATACGTACATGGGCGGCTACAGTCTATTTTTAGAAATGCATCACATTCTTCAGGATTGAAGAAGAACAAGCTCAAATCAATGGTCATGGTGGTGTGGTTTTTGCCAGAGGCCGTACGAGTCTTTGACGATGTGTTGGTGAAGCCCGCCGTGGGGTATAGGATGTATATCGCTATCGGGGTGCAAAATAGTTGCCGTTTAACATCTCCCAGGGGAAGACGCTTGACTCACAGTTATTTTACATTGACTAATAAGCCACTTCCCACAGCCCTGCTGTTACCGTTCAAGAGAGCACAATGGTGCTTTGCTCTGGAGCCATTTCTGAGGTTAAACACCTGAGATAAGGCTGACATTTTGGTAGATTGACCTCTATCCAAGGGGGTGAGGAAACCCCCGGACTGGCATGCCCCTTGGTGGTCCACTGACTGGAACTGAGTTTTCCAGTCACACACACACACGCACACACGCACACACGCACGCACGCACGCACGCACACACGCGGGGAGTGAGTGAGTAGCAGCCAGGACTTATCATGTTTCCTCTTATAAAGGGAAGTGTCCTGGCTGATGTCAGGTCGGCCTTGGCCAGAAACACCACTGACTGGAGGGATTTCCCTGCTCCTTCCTGACGTAGTCCCTGTACTGCGCCAGCTTCCAAGCACAACCCTCATGGAAAACGGGGAAGGGTGGAAGCATTGCTGTAATTTGTCATCAGCAAATTTTTTTTATGGGTTTTTCATACAATGAAATACATTGTGCAGAATGAGACCCTCCGTGATTAGATTTCTTCACAGCACGGTTGGCTTGATCCAATTTCTGTCCTTGGTTGGATTTTGGGTCTGTATTTACTCGAACGCCAGACCAATTGGCCAGGTTTGATTTGGGGAAACGTAGGTCAGACGCTAAACTGTAATGTCTAGTCCTTTATTAGTCAGGGTACATATTTAGGATCTTTTATTTAATTCAGAGCGTGACTCGGAATATTTTATGTCAGTTACACATGCACTTTTTAGGTTTCCTCTGTTCTACGTATGAATGTATCTCTGTTCTGTGCATGGAACACTACCCTACATCACTTGAATAATAACATGGTTTCAGTTTTTCACATATTGACCGTGACAATAATGATACCAAGTTAATGACATACTTCTGGTAACCAGGCAGGCACATATGTTATGTGTCATGTTCACTAATATCACAATGTTGGGAACTTGCAAGGGATGGATTGAACTGGAAGGACATGTCATCTGTGTTCACATGAAAATAGCACCATGTCCAAATGAGTGGATGACTCATTTGATTACTGCGCACAATCTCTTTATGGCTTCATCCGCGTGGCTTCATCACCGCTGTGTGTCGCAGTATTGAAAAGAGGGAGATACAAGAGATGGAGGGAATGAGAAAGTCGAGAAAAAGACGGAGAGAACTAAAAAGCGAGAAACGACGTGGAGGGAATAAAAGGGTGAGAATAGAGACACTTCGTTTGGCGACGTGTTCCATGAGAGATAAAAAAAAACATCCCTGTAATGGACTCACCTGGCACTGTTACCCATCTCAAACCCATTGTTCAATTCAGTTCACCGTTGTCTAACCATTATATTTATAACCACGATCATTTTACTGCAGTAACCTATTTTAAAAAGCAGTCACAAAGTGCCTGACGGCAAAGATAGAGCATTCTCTCTGCCAACGTTTCTCTGCAGGGCCAGAGATCCAGATCTCGTTGGCCTGCTCTGGTTGCCTGCTGTGTTGTCCAGTGTTTGGTCAGCTGACCAGCCTACTCCCAGACAGCCCTGACAACAGGACCTGACAACAACATGTTTTGGTTGAGCGTGAGCAGGGGCTTGCCGCCCCAAAACCGTGCCTGGGCCACTCGATTCCCTCGTTATCATCGATAGTCATTATGTCATTCACATTTTTTTTCACCCCGGACACACACATTGCATGGGTGTGTCTGTCTGTATGTGTCTCTTGTGCTGCAAAAGAGCCAGCGAATAAAGTGATCCTCGCCACGGATGAATGGACATCCGGGCCCAAATTGCTTCCTCTGTTGATTCTGATGCATCGTCGCCGTGCTGAAGATAAACGTGACACGGTGACAACGCGGGAGTCTGAAGGCGCAGCACCAGAGGATGACACGCCATGCTCCTGTTTCAATCTGCCATGTCAGCCGCGGTGTCGTTATTCTGATCCTGATGTGCCCCACTGGGCTGCTGTTCCTCTGACTGATTATTCCTCACATTTATTCTTGGGGCGTCCGTTCGTGGCGCCGGCCCGGTCAGAGGTCTCTGCTGAATATTCAGCGAATCTGCGGCGCCAGCTGATGTTCCCAGAGGACTTCAAGGGCAGTGGTGGCACAGCAAGGCGGTCTTGTGTGTGTTCATCGTGATGATATTTTTTTTTTCACTTGACACGGACCGTGACTTGTCTCTGCGGCGTCATCGGGGTGATGTCTACATGAACTCACGTCAGGATGGCTCTCGGTGAGATCAGGGTGGTGGGAAAAATGTAATTAATCTGTGTATCAGGATTCTTTGCTTCTGCAATATTTCTGTCGGTTGGCCCAAAAGGAGTTGTTTTGTCAGGCCAGAAACTTCTATGTAATCTATATGTTAGTGGCACTGTCCTACAGAGGGCGCTGTCATGCGTTTGCCTGTATTTGATTTGCATCAACTACATTCTTTCACATTCATAGAAACCAATTGGACGCCAACAGACCCGTGGAACCTGTACTACAGTTAGTACTACAGCAGAGAATTAACCCATGCGTGACACCAAGCAAAAGATAAAACCGCACGCAGAACGGCAACAACGAAGCGCAGAATACACTTTTTACAGTTTCAGAATTGACTATGTACAGAATTGCAATACGTATCGTAATGGCACTCAAAAATCTTTGTCATAGCCATATTTCCTGCCAATTCCCCACTCACAATCAATGTGTGATTCTGAGAAGCCAATAATCTTGAATTAGCAGTGATCGAGAAGTGATTTCCCTTGGATCGCTGCAATTCAATTAGTTCCTTTTTTAAATCAGGGGTCTCAACACAACCTAGTGTAATTTCTACCCTCTGCACTCTGTTCCTTGTTGTGTGAGTGCTTATTTGTGTGTTTGTGTGTGTGTGTGTGTGTGTGTGTGTGTCTGTGTGTGAATGAGTGTGCGTGTCTTTAAGAGGCGGTGCCTGACATTTATATTAGTGGTCTCGAGCCTGGCGAGAGGAGAGAGAGAGAGTGTGTGTGGGTGTGTATGTGTGTGTGTGTGTGTGTGTGTGTGAGGGGAGGACTCGTGCGCATGTGTGCACCGGGGGGGCGTGTCGTTTGCGTGAGTGTGTGTGTGTGTGTCTGTGTGTGTGTGTGTGTGTGCTGGGATGTTGAGGTGGTGGTGGTATGGGCTGGGGGGGGGGGGGGCAGTGCTACTGCTCTCTGGTATGAAGTTAGGAGCCGTGGAGAGCTCACACACAGCTGACTGTGGGAACAGAGTGGACGCAGCGGCTATCTCTCCCACCGAAACTCAAACACGCTGCCGCTCTGGCAGGCAGACACACACACACACACACAGACAGACACACACGTGCACACACAGACACACACACTCGCGCAGCACAGGGAGAAGGCAAAGGCGAAGAGAGACGTCAGGAGGAGAAGAGAAGAGGAGAAGAGGGACAAGGAGGAGAGTACAGCTGAAGAGGGGCACGCTGCCGCCGGCATGGCGATGTATGAACCCACCTACCTGCCGCCCAACGCGGAGGAGCAGGACTTCATCCAGGCGTACGAGAACGTCAGGGAGAAGTATAAAGGTGAGCGAGCTTTGGCGTCACACACCGGTGCCGGCGCTTTGACGGGGAAATGGCAGGCGGCTATGACACTTGGGAGTAGATGATGTGAAGTGATAGAGGGGGCGGGGGGGGGGGGGGCAGGGGGATACATGAGGAGGCCTGTGTGTCCGGGGAACTTGGGTGGCCCAGGTGCGACGTGGTACGCGTGTCTGCGCCGGCGTGCCTTCTTGTCGCGTCTCGTCGCGTCTCGCCGCGTCTCCCTGATTGTTTGATTCACGACCTGCTTCACACTGCCGCATGTGCACGTTTGGGCCGCGTTCCTCCATTTCACCGTCCCGAGTGCCTGCCGGGCATCTGCATCACTCCACCGCTGAGTGCTTTATTGATTAGCACACGTGTTCACTCTCTCTCTCGCTCTCTCTCTCTCTCTCTCTCTCTCTGTCTCTCTAGCTCTCTCTCTCTCTCTAGCTCTCTCTCTCTCTCTAGCTCTCTCTCTCTCTCTCTCTCTCTCTCTCTCTCTCTCTCTCTCTCTCTCTCTCTCTCTCTCTCTCTCTCTCTCTCTCTCTCTCTCTGTCACTCTCTGTCTCTCGCTCTCCCTCTTTCCCGCTATCTCTCTGCCAATCATGTGCTGAGTTTCTGGCGGTCCGTATCGTTCACGTGCGACCATGGGCGGCCCCCAGTCTGGCCCGTCCTGAACCCTGACCCCTGTGAAACCGAGAGGAGGGGGGCTTAGGTGTGTCATCCCGACTATGCTTCACTCCATTGTGATGTCTTTGAACCCCCCCCCCCCATCCCACCCCCCCCACCACGCCCCCCACCCCGCCACGTTGGCAGGTGCTCCCGGGGTCATCGGTGAAATCCATTAACACTCCTCTCCCTCGATTTCACACTTGATCCGGCCCGAAGTTGCCTCATCTGCCGAAGCCCCGAATGTCATTAAATTGCAGAGTCATTACTGGAAGCTAGGAGGTAATCCACTCCAGAGTGCTGGTCCGACGCACTGCACAGCGCTCTGATTCTGGGCTATCTCGAGTCCCCCGTGCTTCCTCTCGGCTTTCATCCCTCTGCTGCCCCACATAGAACAGCATCTGAGCATCCAGACCATCATTCTCTGTTTACCCTCTCATCCTATCTCCTCCCCATCACATGCTCCCAGAGTCCGTTTGTCCTCCCTGATAACCTCTTTGAATCTTGTTTATTTCCCCCCATCGTGCCTCTTATTTTTTCACTCAACAATGCATTTAAATGATTTAGATGAGCGTTTCATGTTGCCATTTAGTGGTGTTGGCATGGTGACACTTTAGGCTGTCTGTCTGATGCAATAGGTTGGCTTGTGCACTTGCATCTTTTTTAGGGTGTGGGTATTTGTATCGTTGGTCATTAGCATAGCATGTGTGTGTGTGTGTGTGTGTGGGTCATGTATGCATGTGTGTCAGGTCAGGTCAAGTGTTTGCATGTATGTGTGTGTGTTTGTGTGTGACTCTGTGTCAGGTACGTGTGTGTGTGTGTGTGTGTGTATGTGTGACTGTGTCAGGTGTGTGTGTGTGCGTGTGTGTGTGTGTGTGACTCTGTGTCAGGTTTGTGTGTGTGTGTGTGTGTGTGTGTGTGACTGTGTCAGGTGTGTGTGTGTGTTTGTGTGTGACTCTGTGTCAGGTACGTGTGTGTGTGTGTGTGTGTGTGTGTGTGACTGTGTCAGGTGTGTGTGTGTGCGTGTGTGTGTGTGTGTGACTCTGTGTCAGGTTTGTGTGTGTGTGTGTGTGTGTGTGTGTGTGACTGTGTCAGGTGTGTGTGTGTGCGTGTGACGGTTAATGAGAGCCAGGAGGTTCCTGGTGGCAGGTGTTTATGTTGCCTGCGTTCCTCTGCGTTTCTTCTCTGAAGGCTCCGTTCAGCCCAGAGGGTCGGCTCTCCTTTTTAAGGCACACCGACAACAGAAGCAGCGTACAGAAGTCTCTTGATTCGATCTCTGTTACCACTTGTTCCCTCTCTCTTTCTCTTTCCCCTTCTCTCTCTCTTTCTCTTTCTCGCTCTCTTTCCCTCTCTCTGTTTCTTTCTCTCTTTCTCTCTTTCCCTCTCTCTCTTCCTCTCTCTTTCTGTCTCCCCTCTCTCTCTCTCTCTCTCTCTCTCTCTCTCTCTCTCTCTCTCTCTCTCTCTCTCTCTCACACACACACACAACTTAGTAGCTATAAGTAGAAGCAGAACACATTCCAAGTAACTTCAACGTATCTCACCTCCTTTGATGTCGCCCATACTCTTTTACCACCCTTTATGTCCGTCTTATTTCTATTCGTGCTTTTTCTCTCTTCTCAGTCTGTCAGAGGTCTCTCTGTACTCCTCTCCATTCTATCCAGGTTTCTCTGCAGCATCTGTGCGCTCCTTCTGCGGTCTGCCCGAGGTCTTCTCGAGGTCTCCCCAGCGTGTCCTTGCCCAGGTCTGAGTGTTTTTCGCTCACATCGCTGGGGCCGCGGACACAAGAGTGTTTGTTCAGTACAGGCTTTGAAAGACCCTCGCCAGGACGAGCGTGCCACTGTCGCACGGCGAGAGAGGCATTTGAATAGCCGCGTCGGTTGAGAAGCTTTGTTTGATAACCATCACCACATTCACCGCAAGCTAACACGTTTAGCATTGGCTGCGAGACACTTTGTTCGTCTGTAGTCATAGCTGCTGAGATGGACAAGCCACGCAGCAGCAGGTAGCACATGTTTCATATGCGGGGTCCGTTGTCTGTGTCTTGATAACGCAGTCACTGCAAAACAGCTGGAACAGCCGGAACAACTGGAAGACAGAGAGTCTCCAATACTCGTCAAACTAATAACATAATGGCTGTGTCATTTCTGACGGGCGATTTCTGTTCTGTCTTGTGACAGAACAGTTTGGTTTGATTAAGATCCAACTGTCGCTACTCAAACGTATCTCCTGGGTGTGGACGTTGAATGGCCGCTCTGTTGTTAAGTTTTTCGCTGATAGGTTGTGGAGCACATTTTTAGCCTTGGCGAACAAAGGCCAAGACTACAATAGAGCAGTGTGAAAGGTCACTGGGAGTGAATTTGGCTTTAAGGACAGGGGGGGGAGAACATTCGCTCTGTAACATTATGTCCTGCTGAAATGACAGCGCATCGTCTCAAAATGTTATTCTTGAGATGGAAATAGCCTGTTATTGTCTCCACCTCCATCCAGCGAAAACCCTGCGGAGCGCGATGTCAGAATCTGGCCTTCGCGCGGCTCGACTCGACTTTAACTTTGTATTGTGAATGGGATGTTACTGTAGCGTGTTGTTATTATTCGTTATGTTGTGTTGTTGTTAGGGATGCACTGATACCGATGCCAGTATCGGGTATCTGGCCGATACTTCATTAAAATACTCGTACTCGTATTCATTTTTAATTGCCGATACCACGCACCGATACCACTATGCCAGTAGCCTACATCAAACCGGCCGTATGCAGAGATGAGTTGTCCTACCTAACTAACTCGGGGGAGATAATGAATGAGCAGAAACTCGGAGATTCTGCCAAAGGCTTGTGTGTGTGTGAAAGTTCGCTGCAAAAAGACGTAACAGTAGGCTAAGTCATGTCGGCGATTTTGGGCATATTTTAAGATAAAGCGTCATCCGGCAGACTGTAAGATCTGTAATGCTACGGTGTCGAGAGGCGGAAAGGAAAGTACTTCCATAGGAAAGACGCACCATAGTGCTTAGTACACAGAGTTCACTAATGCTAGTGGCGTAAGACCGAAGCAGCCAACCTTATGACGTCTTGCAAAAGCGAGAGAAAATGTCCAAAGACAACTCACGGGCAATACAAATAACAGAGGCACTTACTCACTTCATAGCGCTCAATGACCAGCCACTTTCAGTTGTTGATAATGTCGGATTTCGCCGTCTTCTAAAAGTGCTAGAGCCCATATATGAGATTCCCAGTCGCCTCTACATCACCGATGTGATGTTGCCAAAGGTGTATGATAAAGTGAAAGATCACGTTGACGTCATTTGACAACATAGTTCGTTGATTTGTTTAGCCTTTCTGAAGAAACATGGGAATAGTGCCACATGGTTTGTGTGCTTGAAAGAAGGATACTTTTGATAACTGAAATGTGATAATGTGCTTATTAAGCAATAGTTCTGATCACTTTTTGTGATTTATTTTTGTTGTTATTCGCTTTATCTGGTTATATTTACATTTTGTCTAATGTGATGGCATTTTGTCTTTGAAGGCTTTTTTTTTGTTATAACCAGAAAGCTCTGTTTAGTTTTGGCTTGGAATAGCCTGTTCACTTCTTTCAGAGACCAAATCTAGAAAGTATCGGTATCAGTACTCGGTATCGGCAAGTACACAAATAAAAGTATCGGTATCGTATCGGTTTGTAAAAAAGTGGTATCGCTGCATCCCTAGTTGTTATTATGCTGATGGCCTGTACATAGACTTCTGTGCAGCGGTTCTCCTTCTGCGCCGTCTCATTGTGTCCAGACAGCCGGTCAGCCGGGCGGGGCGACGGCCCGGAGGTGAGGGGGCCCCCGAGGGCAGGTGATGTGGGTGTTACCAGGGCCGGCGGCAGGGAGATGGGAGGAGAGGGGAGCTTTTCCGGACGCGGGTCGCAGTGTCGTCTTTGGGAGGCCCCCCTTCCTTCCAATAGTCCCATGGGGCTTAAAATATCCCCTATATATAGCCCAGGCCTTTTTCAGTTATCATATTAATACAGGTATTTAGGGCTTAACGTAATCGCCTGCAGAGGATTATTCTGATTGTATTCATTGTAAAGCGGGGAAATATAATGGATATGAATATAATAGCTTTTTTTAATTCATAAAAAAAATGACTTGGCTTTTATGCCACCATTGTCTCCACGTCATTGCGATAGCACTGTGATATGCTATTGCAGTATCATTGACAGTACTTTTTTAAAAGTCAAATGTTCTGCAGACCTCTATTGAAGCCCTAGCTGGCTGCACATGCCTCCAAATTCAGCATGTGTTACTGTGAGAGGTGAGAGGGCAGTTTTGTGAATGAGTCCACTATTTTAAAGCCCCTTGTGACAAAGAGACCGGGCCCAGTGAGTGAGTGTGCGTGTACAAGTTAGCGTGTGTAAGCTAGCATGTGTTTAAGTGCACTATTGAGCCATGGGCTCTTTAAAGCTGATGAGTATTCAAGGGGCGTGTGTCTGTGTGTGTGTGTGTGTTTGGTTGTGTGTGTGTGTGTGTGTGTGTGTGTGTATGGGGCTGTGGCGGCGGCGACGGCAGGTCGGGTTTCGGCACTAAACGTGCTTGTGAGCGATGGCCATGTGGTGTCAACCATGGCAGTGTGGCCCCCGTGCATTTCTCTGTGCTGACAGGAAGCAATGACACTCATGAGCAGCGTGATCTCTTGCTGAGATGAATCACTGGATATATTTCTCTCCCTCGCCCTTCCCCTGTCAGGCCTCCATGCCAGGCTGTGGTGCCAGTTATTCTAAAGGGTGTTTTACCATCAATGAGAAGGGGGTCATCCTAACCAGTAGGTCAGGTTGGCAAGTTACTCCTCCACCCCCCCCCACCCCCGAGAGGGCCTGGGTTAAGTCCGGACCAGAAGTGACTGTTTGGCACCTTTAGGGCACGGAAGCACAAACAGCTGCCAAGTCTGGGAGGCATAAAAGTAACCTGTGCAATGTCCTGGAGATCTTGTAATGGCCTCTACTTAACAACACGGCTGTGCCTCTCCTTTGTTTGTGGCTCCT
>JAXIVH010000903.1:0-10000 GCA_036785325.1 Urophycis tenuis | reverse complement strand
CGTTTCCTCACATGTAATGTTGTTGCTGTGCTCTGAGACCTTGTGCAGTCATCGCAGATTCATGAAGTGTATTTCAAGTCGGGGTAAACATTCCCCCGGATTCTATTTTTTTTGTTGGCCATTCTGTGAAAATGAAGATTTTAATGGTTGTTGTGCTATATATTGAGCCTTCTCAACCCCTGTTTGACAGTCTGTGCTTTTCTGTATGGTGATGTACAGTGCACAGCACTTTGCTAAAGTGGTTTGTACCGTTGTCATCCAGATTTGATCTACGCCTATTAATGGATCGGTATTCATGAGGAGATAACACAATGGCAGTCAAAAAAAGTGTTGTTCTTCATGAGCAAGGAATCGCCTTCAAAGTGAGCCGCCTAAACAATACATCCAACAGACACATCTCAATGCAGAACCAAATTACATTTACATCTAATCATTTAACACTAATCATTTTAACACCTAATCATTTAATCCAAAGCCACTGTCAAAGTTAGGCTGAGCACAAGAACCACCGGCTGTTACCGTGAAACCATTTTCTAGTGAACTTTAAAGTGAGAGTTCAGTTCTACCGGCACGCTATTGGACACACAGGATACCAGCGTCCGCTCCTATTGGCCGGCCGGCTTATCTGTCACGCACGACCCGAGGAGACGTGTGAAGCCGCTGGAGAGCAGAGCCTGGCAGGCAGGAAGAAGCAGAGACATCATTAGCCCTGGAAAAGCTGAGACATCCTATGAAAGAATCAATTTAAAAATGTCCAGACATCTGGACCTGGTCCCACCGGCCGTCCCACGGGGGACCGGAGCGTGGCGCACAGTAGCCTGGCCGGCGCCGGGAGCACAGCCCCCCCCCCCGACACACACACACACACACACACACACACACACACACACACACACACACACACACACACACACACACACGCACACACGCACACCGGAGGACCATCACGGAAAAAGACACACAGGCACCCTGACAACAAGTGATGAACGGAAACATGGAGCTAAGGAGAGCTAGAGAGGTGTGTGTGTGTGTGTGGTTGTGTGTGTGTGTGTGTGTGTGTGTGTGTGTGTGTGTGTGTGGTTGTGTGTGTGTGTGTGTGTGTGTGTGTGTGTGTGTGTGTGTGTGTGTGTGTGTGTGTGTGGTTGTGTGTGTGTGTGTGTGTGTGGTTGTGTGTGTGTGTGTGTGTGTGTGTGTGCGTGTTGCCGTGCGATCGATCAGCCGCCGCTGGCTAGTTTCAATTAGGGTACGCGTGGAACCAGCTGACAAAGAACTTTCTTGTGTATTTGCCTCCAAATTACTGCAACGACGGACACACGACTACACACACACACTCCACCAAGTTCTGAGCGAACCCGTGTTCCAAGAATGGGCCTTGAAACTCGCTAGAGCAGCTGTCTCCTATTCTGTGCCGAGTCATGGAACCACCTCCAGTCACACTACAGCATAATGAGTCTGTCTCCCTGGGAGAGTTCAAAGCGCCGATGAAGAATGGTGTAACTGAAGAGTGTTGGTGCTCTTCCTCAGCTGGACGCTTGCGGTGTGGGTCTCTTATCCCTTGTCTTGTTTTTGTTGTGCTCCAGTTTTTCTTCATGGTTCCTTGTCTGTTTTAAGGTGCTGGATCATTTTGTAACCTTTTTCTTGGCCAGGTCTCCCTCGAACATGAGATGTTAATCTCAAGGCTTCCTGGTTAAATAAAGAAATGAATGGAATAAACGTACACATTATCATTCTCACACATGCGTGCACACATGCTGTTCCATATGTACATCCTTATCCCTGACCTGAAATGCAGTATGCTCGGTAGCTATCCATTGATTGATTCAGGTAAATGTATGCATGCAAAAGGGTATTACTGCCTGCACACTTTCCATAATGCATTGTCCATTTTCTGTTCTCAGGGCTCTCACGCCTGTCTGTCTCTCTCTCTGTCTGTGTTCTTATGTTTGTTCTGTCTGTCCGTCTGTATATTTCTTCTACTCTTGGCTTATTTGATGTGTTGCGGTCATACAAAGAAGCACGACCCCTAGTGGACGTTTCAGCTCACGACAACACACTAGGCTCAGAATCAACACGGTCATGAATACCAAAGTTAATCCATTAATTGATATTTCTACTTCTCCATTGGTTTTGATTACACAAGGGTGATGCGTACAAAACAACATGTTGTGGAACATGTAAATACAGAAGGAGACCATTTCTCAGATATTCATCATGGTCACGTCATAGGCAGTGATGCTCTCTTCCAGCTCCAACTCTGACCTAGGCTAAGGGTGTGTGTGTGTGTGTGTGTGAGAGAGACTGCCTGCGTGCGTGCCTGAATGCGTACGGGAATCTGCAGTCTGCACCAACCTACTCCTTACTACAAATAGCATGTGAGTCAAAGTTAAGCCATCTCGCTCTCTCATCTCTGCTCACCCGTTATGTTACTTAGACAGTTATGTTTTTGCATATCTAAAGGGAGTGGGAGAATTTTGTCTGGGGAGGGAACAGGGTAGTGTCATTAAACACACACACACACATTCATCCGCACACACACACGCACAGCAGCGTAAACAGTGTCGTGGGAGGTCTGGCCGGAGATGCTAGAATGCTCTGTTCCACTCCGCCTCCGTCTAGGAATTCCATGTGGCTGGGAGGGCCGGGGCCCGGTCTCCAGTCCCCTTGTGGAGAGCTGAACAGCTGCAGGTCGTGAGGCTCTGGATCTCATACCAAAGCTCCTGAGGAGACCCACCCCACTGCCCATCACACGCAGCAGGACGTCAGAGATGGGCCAGCTGTGGTTAGGTTTTGGGTGAGAGAGGGTTAACCTTAGGTATTGGATTAGCGAGGGTTACGTTCAGGTACTCATTTAGGGATGATTAAGATTAGGGATTAGCTATGATGCGCTCACAAAGTATACAGTAACCGCGCGATAGAGCTAAAACTTCACTAAACACACACTGACGGTATTGTCCCTATTGTTTTGGGAGCCACGCGCTTGTCTGTGTTATCTGCGTTTGGCTCGGCTTATTGTGCACACGTGACTTCCCCGCGCACAAAACCAGAGAGTTTTGTCTCACTGACCGGGCCGCGAGCCAGTGCATTTCCAGGGGTGGCTTTGCGCTGCACAATCCTCCCCGAGGCATCCATCGACCCAACATCGCTAATCTCGTGTCCTTGCCGTGTACGGTCCCCCCCCCCCCCCCCGCAGCCAGTCGGATTACACATTGCGTGCGTGCGGATGCCTTCACCTCCACCAGGCCGCCCAGCCTGCCGTGCTGATGCAGCAGGCGGCAGCCGGGGATTTGTGTGTGCAGCCCGGGTGACATAAGGCCGAAGGAATGTTTTGTCTGGCTGCCTGCAGAGAGGCTACTGGACCGGAGCGAGGGGGGGGGTTGTGGGGTGTGGTGGGGAGGGGACCAGGCCGGATGGTACAGGAGGGGGTCCGGTCCGGTGGATGGTGTGTTTTCGCCCGGTGGCCCAGCAGCGGGCTACTGTTCTGTTCTGTGAGCACATGGCTGCTTTGGATTAGGACACTAAAAACACAGATTGCTGTGTTGTTGTGTTGTCAGGAAGTGAAGGGGAAAGGGTTGCCAGTAGGCCGGCTGTAAAAATGGGCGTCTGCTGTTGTTATGATGCAAAAATAAACCTAAAAAAAACAAAACAGGATTTTTAAAGTATTTTTTTTGCTGGCAGGGTCTGCTCATAAACAGTGTGTGTGTATTGGTGGCATCCTGCTAAAAGTCTTCACTGGCACCAGAACCTGGAGGCCCGCTAAGAGGCTGTGCAGCCAGGAAACAAAAAGAACCTCCTTCCGTCTCACGCTCATTCATCTCAGGCCCCCCCCCCCCCCCCCCCCCCTGCTGTTCACTGTCCAGAATAAACCTGTGACAGTGGGGCTGTGTCTCTGTTACACTGGGCTGCTCTACAGTGGCGCTGTATCCCTGTAACCCTGGGCAACCCTCTACAGTTGTAACGTTTGACCTTGAACATTCAGTTAGTGTGGATCTTCACAAGGCTGTTGAAGACTTGCAGCATCTGTTAGTGGTTGAACTAACAGATGCTACACGTATCTCCTACTATTACAGTGGGAGATCCAGTATGAGGGTTTCCACAGTCAAAATGCCACGTGAGAAACTAAATATAGAACTATACAATTTGAATGATACTCTATATTTGATGATAATTGATGGTAATTTAATAACTTGCAGGCACTCCGGAAACCCAGATGATTGAATGTGAAACACGCCAGAAGAGGAGCATATTTAGATTCATGAGGAGTCTTTTCTCACTTGCCTTTGGCCTTAAACCTGCACTATATAAGTTATCCAATAGCAGCCTCTAGTGGCTAGAGTTGTAGCTACAGTGGCAAGAAAATAATGGCAGCGAGCACTATCACCCCTAGGCTGTCCAAAAACAAAAGACGTCCTATGTCCATTCCTAACCTCCTTTCCTTGACTTGGATGGAAACGCAATGAGGTTCAAGGACAGATGTGAATTATGCAAGTTGCTTATTTTCCACAGTCAAACTGCGATGTTTTGGGGCTGTATATCACCCAACACTATATTCAATGTACATTCTTCCAAAGCGTCTCCCCTCATCCACGTTGCCGTTCTGTTACTGAGCTGTGAGTTCCAATAAAGCACTCACCTTCCCCCGGACGTTTATCAAACCTGTCATTCCCTCATTCTGTCACCTCTTCCTCTGTTGTCGGGGTGTCAGCGTTGATTAATGACGCCCCGTACCGTCAGCCGTATGGACTCAATTAACACACTTCCTGGAGGGAGAGAGCGGTGTGGCGATGCGGTGTCCCTGACCGCGTGCCTCTCGCTCAGCTTGCTCGCTTGCGTCACCCGTCACCCGTGACAAAGCGGCTGCCCAGAGGAGCGGCGGTGTGGACCGATCCAAACAGTTCCCCATTGCACATTCTAGTGTCTGAGTGGTGTGTCTCGAGTGCGTGAGTCGTGTGTGTGTGAGCAGTGCTTGAGCCGTCGCACGCCACATGTTTCTGCTCGCTGCTATACGTGAGTCTATTACGCGATTATTCACCATGAACTCTCCTCCAGAACGCCTTCCACTCGCTCTGCCGCCGACAGCACAGTCAGTCTCCGACAATAGATCAGCGCCGTGTCGTTTCGTTACGCGCGGGGTACCGTGCAATCGAGTGACACCTCTGATCGGAGGTGAGACCAAGGGCGATTGAACATGGCTGAGCGTCGTACGGATTAGGTTTTAGTCAAATTGATTTCCATGGTTTGTGACCGCCGTCGAATCCCCCCCCGCATTAGTCCTCCTGTGTGCTCGCTGTTGACGTGTTTTCACTGTGTGTTTCTGTGGTGATGACCGTCTGGCCCCGTCTGTCACCGCTCAATCACCACATTTAAAGGACCTTCAGCTTTACTGGATTTTTGCCGTGCTTTTGGCACAGAATATTTGGGTTTGGGATTCCTTGTTGTGTGGTTTCTCAGGAACATGTCAGAGTTTAGGCCTATAATATAAATACCCAATTGTTGGACTGAATTCAAGCATAGAAGGTTAGAAGGTTACTCTTCATTTCTCTGTTATGAAATAACAGAGAACAAGCCTAGATACAATGGAATGATTTATTTCTAACAATTACGTCAGGATGTTTAGCTTTGTGGGGGGTCACACTTTAGTCTTCTTCTGAAGCGAAGGCGAAGTGAAGACACAGACACTCTGTAGCCGTTCCTGCGTACAGTTTTCTCATCTCCCCAACCTCCCTGTTTAGTTTATCCTCTGGTGTGGTGCGCTGAGTTCCCTGTGAACACACACCACACACAGATAACACCGCCCCCCCCCCCCCCCCCCGAGGTGTGTTACTACATCTCGGTGGTAACAATCTCTCCCCTGAACAAAGACACGACATACAGACATAAAATAACCATACAGTGCAATTGCTTTACCTTTACTTCTGAGGCTTTCCCCCTTGCACCTTCCTCGTTTTTTTTTTTTTTCCCCCTGGGTTTTTAATCATTCTCAACCACCTGTTTTGTTGGTCTTGGGTAAACACTCCTGTACATTATCTCCCTTCTCATGTGTCGGGGCTGTGAGTCAGCTGTGTGTGTTTTGAAGCGGCAGGAACCCCCCCCCCCCCCCCCCCCCCCCGGTCCGGTTTGCAGAGTAATGACAGCAGTACACTGACAGTGACGGAGACACACTTTACGGTGACAGAGCGGGCTTTGACTCGGAGAGAGGAGAAGGAGGAGGAACAGTGGCCCGTACAGGCGGAGGAGAAGGAGGGTATGTGCAATGGGAGGAGGAAGGGGGCGGAGCCTATTACCAAGAAGATTCCTTTACACACACACACACACACACACACACACAGACAATGAGCGTGTGTGTGTGTACGTGAGTGTGTGTTGTACTACAGTACCCACGACACAGCAGCCTCCCTGGCCCAGCAGACCTCTGGTGAGCTAGAGAGCGGTAAAGTGAGCCCGGGAGCTGACCGATGAACTGCAGCGCGTATCCATGAACTAAAACTCACACAGGGAGACCCCTCGGACAGCCGCAGCACTCACCGGCACTTTGCACCCTCATCCTCCGTCCTCATCTTCCCAATCGACATCGCGATGGACCACTTTAGGTCCATCCAGAACGAGATCACGTCTCTGAAAGGTATTTATTTATCTTGGCATGTTTAAGATGTTGATGACTGGATAGAAAAGGCAAGCCGGGGAACGTGTTGCACTTTTGGGCATGGTTCTGCACAGAGAGCAGGAGTACACTCTGCACTGGCATGGTGCAGTTGCATGAATGCGAGAGAGAGAGAGAGAGAGAGAGAGAGAGAGCCGGAGAGAGAGAGCGAGACAGACGTGTTAGTGTTGTTATGGCCTGCGGGGACGCTGCGAGGGAGGGGTCCTCCGTCAGATGCATTGTTTTACCTCAGCAGCGGAAGTTTTACCAGAATGGCCAGAAGGAAGACATGCCTGAAAAGAATCACACATGGAGGAACTGAAGGACCGGTCGTGTGAGGAATGCGTGGATAAAACCAGTTGTTTTACAGATAGAGAGAGAGAGAGAGAGGAGAGCGAGAAAGAGAGAGACAGAGATAGACAGAGAGACAGAGATAGACAGAGAGAGAGAGAGAGAGAGAGAGGTTGGCGTTGTTTGCCCGGCCGAGCCTGCGGGCTGCTTGCCACCTTTGCACTGTTTGCACAGAGGAGCGCTTCCCCCACGTCGCATCCCCGTGCAAACAGGCGACGACGGTGGAAAAGTGCGCCCTTCTGCAGCTGTCCTGACCTCAGATTTCCCATGCAAACCCACCAGGCAAATCTGGGCAGCAGCTCGCCGGCTGCCCACTTTGCCTCCCCTCGGCTGAGATGCGCCGCGGCTTCCAGCTTTCATTTTCATTCTTTTTTTTTTTTTTTGCTCATGTGCAGGTCTGCGCGGCCGAAGCCCGCGCAAACCGGTTCCGCGCACGTGCGCCTAAGCGTGGCGCCACAGTGTGTGTCGAGCGGCGAGTTACCCGGGCCCCAGGCGGCGGTGTGCCGATGTCACAGAGCTACTACGCTCCGGAGTAGATAGATGTTAGGTAGATACATAGATCGTTCTTTATTGGCCACAAGGGAAATTCATTTTGTTCAGGTCAGGCAGTAAATATACAGAACAGGTGAACAATATCACAGTAAAAAAAAAACAACAGTTAAAGACCCCTCAATAAAAGACAATAAAAGACAGGAGGTATGACTCCAAAAGATCTGCCAATGAAATGTGCGTGTGTGTGTGTGTGTGTGTGTGTGTGTGTGTGTGTGTGTGTGTGTGTGTGTGTGTGTGTGTGTGTGTGTGTGTGCGTGTGTGTGTGTGTGTGTGCGTGTGTGTGTGTGGGGGGGGGGGGGGGGGGGGGGGGGGAGGCGGAGTCAGCACAACATGGACCAGTAAATGAGCCGGTTACCTGGTTACCGGCTACTGGCGAGTGGTGACCAGTAAAAGAGAGAGAAAGAGAGAGAGAGACCAAACCAACACTGGTTGGTTGACAGTCAGAAGTACAAAAAGTACACCGCACATGACGTGAATAGGCATGACGTTGGTGGTACATATCAGACATTTTACCATGGCAACTAAAACATTTTTAATCGTGCAGTCATCAAGATGACAAGACAGATATAAATATACACGTATATAGAGAGAGAGAGAGAACAAGAGAGCGAGGGGAATGAAAAGGTCATGCTGATTTACTGTGGACCTTTTCAAGGCGACAGCCAGACATGCTCACGCAATGTCTGCAAAATGTTTTCTATTGAACGACAGGTTCACAGGTTGACCGCACACACCCCCCTCCCTCTGCTTTAATTGCCGCGGGGTCTCTGTCGCACACGTCACTGCTCTCTTGAGCGCCCGGGCGAGCGTTCACACAGGGGAACTAATGGGAAAACATTTATTGCTCTCGCCCGCGTGTGAAAGGCAGACCCGTGGCCCTGGGTGACCTCGGCAGATCACTGCTCGTCCGCGACCCCCCCCCCCGATTCATCAACTTCCTCCTCCGAGTTGATGAATGCGTTGCCTGTGTACAATGTGCTTATTGTAAGACGTTCTGGAACCCCTCTCCGAAAGGGTCCCCGACGTGGAGAGAAACCGTGCTGTGATGACACGCCAAGCGCTCGCTTACTGGCAGGACGTGCTGCGAAGCTGTGATGGTATCACCGTGGGGCACAGTTTTGCCAGACCTGTTCAGCACATGTTGAATGTTATGACATCAGCACCTAAATTGGTAATAGGTGTGTGAGGATTGTGATCTCCAGAGAATCGCCCCCCCCCCCCCCCCGCACTGAGGAGACCATCAGCCCGACCTACCCACCCCCCTTTCTCTTTCTAGCTCGCTCCCTCCCGCCTTGTTTCCTCTGTCCTTTTTATTCACTGTTTGTTTACTCGTCCTGTTGATTTGAATTAATTCACTTTTCTTTTTATGTTCTCTCTCACATTTTTTTGGCATGCAAAGCACTTTGTTGACAGTTTGTTTTAAAAGGTGCTATAATATAATAATATAAAGATGCTATAGCTTTGCTTACTTTATTACATACTTTATTTTATTTTAATTTTTAAAACATTTTTTTTACTCAGTGGCCTTATCTGTCTGTCTGCAAATTGATCATTGTAAAGGGTAAAGGGGCATTTAGCAGATGCTTTGTCCAAAGCGACTTACAATCAGTACATTTGTGGGGTTCGACATTTGGACAGTTGGAGGGAGGGGGATCAAGGGATCGAACCGCAGACCCTACGGTGAGTGGACGACCCGCTTCTCCCCACCACCCGCTCTACCCAATGAGCTACTGCTGCCCGTAATTTTCTTGTTACTGTGCACTTTCTCGTTAATGCTAACGCACAGCAGAACCAGGTCAGTGTGTATCATAATGGGTGCTATCACACCCTGCAAGCAGAGCAGCTGGTAGGTGGAGTTTAGGACGACAAGGTGATACGTTCTGCGCGTGCACTCGATTCTCTGGTAAGAGGGATGCCTCGATACGCAGCCTGACGTCAGGTCAGAGCGTGCCGGAAAACCGATCGCTGTCACTGTCCTGTTTGCTCGGCGCGAATCGTGATCTGTGTCTTTGCAAAGTGTTCACGGACACGCTGCAAGCCAGCGGGTTTAACCTAATCCATGTTTGGTCAGGCGGGTCTGTATCAACACCTAGTCATTGCCTCGGACCCCTGAGCAGATAATAATTAGTGATGATTGTGCGGTATTGTGTGTGTAGTTAAGCTCCAATTGGGATCCTGAGGAGACGCATAAAGCACAAAGGAATATATGCTTTTTTCTTCAGCCTGTGTTGCCCATTTACTACAACAACAGCAACTGTGTTTCTCCGAGGGCGAGCGCACTTCACTTATTACAGTAGAGGAGAAAATGCCTTTTTGCCTTGCGAGTGTCGTTGGGGGGAATTACCTGACCCACAAAGCCCCCTCTGTATTGCTGTCCTCAAACTTTCCTATTTCTGGGCTCTGGGCCCGGGAATTTAAGCTAAGCAGGTCACACACCAACCCCCCCACCCCCCCATCCCC
>JAXIVH010000902.1:32500-37775 GCA_036785325.1 Urophycis tenuis | reverse complement strand
ATTTCATGGCTCAGTAATTGCATCCGAGGTGTCGATCTGAAAATAATGGAACCACAGTAACAATAACAGAGAGATGTGTTTAGTGTTTGATCAAGTTGACGTAAAACGCTTAAAAAAAAAAAAGGAAAGGAAAAAAACAAACTCATCCGGTGAAAATCCAATCCTTGCAATGCCTCTATGTGACACCCCCCCCCACCACCACCACTACCGCTGTTCCTGTTTAAACAGTGTCAATGCATCGCCAGAGACAATTAATTCACCTCAAGGCACTAAAAGCATCTTCCTCGACAAAAGGCTCCGCCCTTATACGCGCGCGAGCGTGTGTGTGTGTGTGTGTGCGTGCGGGCGCGTGTCTTTTCCTGTCATTCGAACACATTGTCACGCGGCGCATCTGTCAAAAAAAAAGCAGAGAGAAAAAATAAAATAAAAGTAGAGATAAGCTCCTCAGAGGCGTGAGAGACAACTCCTCCATCCCAAGGACAAATCAATTAGCGGGAGGAAAGGCGGGCAGATGGTTCTGAAGGACTTCTTCTTCTCCGCGGTGCCTGAGCCTCAGGTGAGATGCGCGGGGTGGATGGCGCACAGATCTGTCAAGTCGCGGGTACGGTAACCCCCCCCATCCCTCCCCCGCCTCCCCCCCCCCCCTCCCCCGCCCCACCCTCGTGCGTCAATCACACGATCACGCTCTCTTCCTTAGTGTCACGACGTGCCAATATCAGAAGGAAATGCAACCCCCAGCCCCCTCTACCCCCCCACGACACACACACACACACACACACAGACACACACAGACACACACGCGCCCTCAAAGCGAATGGGGGCCTCCTCTCCTCCCAGCTTACTGTAAGGATGGCGGGGAAGGCGGAGAGAGAGGGAAACAGAGTGGAGGAGCGCCGTGAATATTTCATGCGCGACGCCGGCGAATCAAACCGAATCGCAGATCAGCACAGCTGCTGCTGAAGCACCTCAGGTGATGCCGTGGTTACACGGGAGAGGGGCCTCTAAACGTACGTGCCCGGACAGGGGAAATGAAACGAGGGGAAGATTTGCATTCGTGGTGTTCACCGAGAAAACAGCAAAAAAAAATAAAAAAAAATGGCCGACAAGAAAATGAAGAATTGGCAATCTCATCACCGACCCGATCTGATTTTATCCGTCGTAAAACATGCTAAAGTAACCCGGGTTCATTTTTATTTTTTATTTTTTGCTGATGATACATTTTTACAAAGGCACGACACATCAAAATAGCTAATTAGCTGATTTCTTTCCCTGAATCTTACCTCCCCTCGACTGATGCGATAGAGCGCTAACTGAATTAGCGCCACTCCTTATCTGCGGGTAACCAGGATGACTGCTCTGCGTTTGTAAATAATTAAAGTAGGCCGGGGTGGACACAAAGGAGGCCATTTTGTGGGAACCTGTGGCTGATGAAGATAGAGGGAAGGGGAATCTATAAAGAATAGCTTATCAATCATACGACCCGCTGTGGCCATTGTTCCCACCTATTCCAGCACTAATTAAACACGCACAAAGACACCAATTCGTACGCCAACAACGGCAGGCGAGGCGAAACAAAGAGACCAACACAATGGAGGTGGGAAATAATTAATATCCAGACAAGTAGAACAACAACCACGGCAATATGTTTTTACCAGCTAAATAAAGATAGAAGACAAAGGATAAAATGTCCTGTTTGTATAGGGAGGACTATGCTATAGACCTGTCACTAAAATCACACGACAAAACACATAAAGGCTGTTGTACATGCTGGGTGTTCAACAGACAGGAGACACTTATCTTATCTTAGCCAACGTAAATTTAGCCATTTGTCATTGGTGTGTAGGCATTTGAAGTTTGTGACATACTAACAATCATACTACTACTACCACTATGACGAAAAATAAGAATAAGAGTAACAATAGGAAGAAGAATTACAATTATAATTAGAACAATAACAATACATTATAATACAACTAAATAACGCTACAGAAAAACAACGTAATTACTACGAACACGAGTCAACAAACAATCCGAATGTTTGCTAATTAAGAATTAATGCGTACATAAATCTCCGCCGTGTCCAATCTGAATGTATTGCATTTTATTTATATGACTATATATATATATAAATATAAGTTTTTTATGGAGTGATTAAGGACGTGTGCCCCCCTCCCCCCTCCATTTCCTCCCAACATTATTACCCTCTCATAGTTTTATCTCATCGGCGCTGCTATTAATCTTTATTTGTTTGGGAGCAGCGTCGGTCCCCCCGAGGCCTTTGACTGGCGGCCATTAGAATGCATGTCGTTGGAGGGCCGGCCAATTACGCCGCGTCATTATTCCTCCTGCCGCCGCCCTAGCTAGCTAGCTAGCTATCTGATGAGCAATCTGCATCCGCCGTCCGGGCAGCAGATAGCGCCGCGATGCTTCCTGTAGCCTACGGCCGCCGCCACTGCTGCTGTTTCAACTGTAAGCTTCACGTCGGTTGGAAATCATTTTTGAGTTTACGTTGTACTCGTCATCATCAATATTACATCATTATGATACAGTGCAGCAAATGTAATGCTGGCAATGCTAACGTGTTTTGGTTATGATAGCAATTTCTGTTTGTGTTGCCTGTATGTGTGATGTATTGCCTCCTGAGGTCGTTACTAAAATAATTGGGTTTGGGTTAGGGTTAGTGGTTGCATGTTTTATGTTAATATAGAGATATGTAGCCTATGTATGTATGCGCCTACATATTTATGGCATTAACATAAGAAGAAGAGTTTTCGTTTGAATTGTCTTCGCCTATTATCTTGAGAGAGAGAGAGAGGGAAGACAATATAATACCTGGTGATCGCATTCATTTTCAGCCCCCTTAACGCATAAAAATCAATACGCAGCCATTTGGCGAGTCATTCGAGTCTGAGTGACAGGTTTGTCCCTCCTAAGACGACCGCTATCAAGTGAGAAATCTACTACAAGGAAAGGTCAGCCAATCAGCGTTCCACCCACCACGCCAACCCTAACCAGGAAACGGTGACGGGCTCTCAAGGTTTCCCGAAAATGACGATTTGATCACCGTTGGTCAATACCCAGACACTAAAAATCACCCCGGGGCAAAATTGAACGCTTTAATAACTGCTTGCCATTAGTGTACAGACAGCGTAGTGTACCGGCGGCCTGACAAGTGGAACATTATATAGTGCGCGCACCTTCGTGAACAACACAGGGTTTTTTTTACGATAGCACTGAGTCACTTCTGAAAGGGATTTACCACTCCGCAAACACAGCACTATCGTGATGAGCTCAGGGTGCATTATGATTATGAATCGTTATCATATTACATACATGGATCATCCTGGTCGCCATTATATTCTATTTTTATTGCCCCCGAGAGGGTAGTAAACAGGGGGGGGGGGGATGTGTATTAAATATGACAGAAAGACCATGTAAGTATTTTTGCCAGCTGTTGATTCATTCTGGAGACAAACAACAGCCGTGCAACGATTTCGGTTAAAGTCGTTATTCGAAGGGGTCTTCTGAATGATCGTTTCCCCTCATGCGCACACGTCAAGACAAACTACCTTTCGCTGCTCAGTACTCTTATCTCGTCACCGCTATTCACAGTTGAGCGGACACTTCTGTCCCCAAAGCCGACCTACAAGGGAGCACACAGGTGCAGGCCTATACGTGTCAGGAGGTGCACAGGGCGTCTTGCTCGAGGATCCCCTGCAGGTAAAATGAGGGAAAGGATGGAAGATGGAGATGGAAACCAGCACCTTCCCAACCCCGGGCCAGAGAGGGCCGGCTGTGTCTATTTCAAAGACATCGGATTCTGCAGGTGCTGCATTATGAATTGCATCCGAGTCACAAAACAAGGGAAACAGCACACACAACAGCACATCCATGTTGATGCACATATTTCAAAATAGGTTGAGCTAAACGTGTTCAGTCGGGTAGGGGGGTTGGTGGGGGGGGTTTGACAAATATTGAGGCGTTCCTACTGTTCCACATTTCGCCCAGCCAGCCACCACACTCACACTCTGGAATTATCAGTATTTTTAGAAATTATCTTGTTCACGGAGCCTTATTTGAGTGCTTGTGAGGATGTCAGTTAGTCTGCAACCATCCCGGGGGGATCACAGGCAGCTCTGGCTTGTACGTTTCCTATCAGAGCCATAGAACCCTCTAGACAGAGAGTGGTGGGTGTGTTCAGACGCTACGACCTTGACTGTATAGCGAGACGGCGCATAGACTTTGACATTGACGCCTGACATTCACCCAAAGCCCCGCGTTCTCTCTTAACTGTTCAATTGAGACGTTGCCGACTTAGAAAACGCTTCTCCTGTCAAAGTCCCATTTTTTCACTACTTTATTTCACCCCCCAGCCGCCACCAGCTTTTTAGCTGTCTTTGTCTCTCTGTAGATCCCTTAAGTCTTCCTTCAAAAGTGTCACTTGGGTTTTTTTCGCACCCACTTGTTTTCTCAAGTCACAGTAGCGGGGGGAGAGAGAGAGACAGTGAGACAAGAGCAGAACAAGATGGGAAAGAGAGGGAGAGAGAGAGAGAGAGAGAGAGAGAGAGAGAAAGAGAGAAACAAAGCAATTGAGACAAGAGACAGAACGGGAGAACAAGCTGGAAGGAGAGAAAGAGAGCGAGAGAGAGAGAGAGAGAGAGACAGACAGAGGGGAAAGTGCAATGAAAGACAGAAAAAAAGATAGAAAAAAAATTGAGAGAGAGAGAAGGAGAGGGAGCGATAAGACAGAACAAAATAAAAAGAGTTGGAGCGACAGAGCCTGAGAGGACCCAGGTGCCGATGCTTACATAAGCTGTCACGACTGCCATCTGAGTGGAGGATCAGGGATACTTTTCCCCTCTGAGGTGCATTTTGTCCTCGAGGGCCCCCCCTGTGATATGTGTCCTTAAATCCTCTGGCTCCACTTCCTGCCCGTGACTCAGAAATCTCACAAACTAAAAAAGTTGATGTTTTTGTTGCCGATCGGATGAGATGTGTTGGAGGTGCTAAAATATGGAGATTGGTTTCACTGATTCATTCATTACATTGTTGTTGTTGTTGTTGTTGTTTTTTTTGGGGGGGGGTGTTGTTCAGCCTCGACTAGTGATGACATGTCCTCCTGACGCAACATAGTGTCACCTTCCTTCTGACTGATGAATTAAATACATTTTTTGACAAACAAACCCTGACTTTTGACTTTTGTAATTTGTAAAAGAAAGAAAAAAAACGACGATTGGAAATCTGAATCATTATAATGAAACTTGAAGGAGTCAGA
>JAXIVH010000902.1:0-27500 GCA_036785325.1 Urophycis tenuis | reverse complement strand
TAGGTGGGAGGCGTATGGGTGGGGGGCGGGCAGGGGGGGTGGGTAATGGGAAGTGTATTGTGGTGCCAAGAGCAGGCCGTGCGCGGGGTGGGAGTGGAGGGGGTCGGGGATGGGGGGGGGGGGGGGGGGGTGTTGAGGGGGGGGGGGGGGGGAGGGGGGGGGTGAGGAGGTCACAGCACTGGACGGGGGTTGAAAAGCATCAAGAAGGATGGGGGGGGGGGGGGGTTACTGTGATTCTGTGATGTCCCCACCTCTTGGTGGAGGGCTCCTGGTTTAAGATGAACACACGAGGACTATACGGAGTAGCACACACACACACACACACACACACACACACACACACACACACACAGATTCACTCACACACACACACACACACACAGATTAACTCACACACACACACAGACACACTCACACACACAGACACACACACACACACACACACACACACACACACACACACACACAGTGTTTTGGAGCACTCGCACCCACGCGCTGTATTTGCATGTGAATGGGTGCTTTAGCGGAGGCCTGTGTGTGTATGGCTGCGGTCTCCAGAGCTCTCCTGGTGAATGCCGGTGGGCTGTGGACTGGGTTGTGGCGTCTGTACGTGGACCCCCCCCCCCTGTGAGACACACAACAGTTTGTCAGACACGACGTGTCCAGGTGTGCTTCTGTATCTCTGAGACGTCACTGGAGGCATTCCTGACAAAGAAATGACCACGACATACCATTCCACTCACCCGCGATTCGCGTTGCCATTGCTCCTCTGCAAACGCACTGTTTGTGCAAGCACATTTTCAACGAATGAAACGCAGGACCTAAACAAGAGGATTAAGGTGTCCGGCCGACGCAAGGGGTGAACCCGATCACGAGGGGGGATGCAAACGCATTTCCGAAGCAGGCAACAACAACAACGACAACCGACGGCAAGTCCTGCAGCTGCAGGCGGCTGTGTTCCGATATCCATACTTCATGAGTACACTTAAACGTAGTACACTATCTGTACTCACTAAGTGCGCAGATTTTCCGATGTTAGTGTTGTTCCAAATCCAATACTCATCCAATACTATACAATACAATATCCAATACTAAGTGCGGTGCACTTACCGGAAAATACTATCAGCTGTGCGGCCGCTTCACCCGCCAAACACACGTGAATCCATTACGCCACACTGACGTCTAGCCTTTTTCAAACTAAGCACGGCTCAGCCTGGCTCCGCCTCTTCCGCTACGTAGCTAAGATGGCTGCCGTTGAGTACGGATAGTGTACACCGTTGCACACTAAACGTACTAACCTCTTTGAGGGCAACATCCGGGTCCTTTGAGTACACTTCTTTTCGCCACGATCGTAATCGGAACACCCTACATACTCGAACTAAGTACAGTAAGTACAGTAAGTATGGATATTGGAACACAGCTATGGCCTGGAAAGTTCGGAACAGGAAATAACACAGCTGACAGCAATCAGCCATTAATGAAGGTGACACATGTTTCACAAACATGGACAGCAGACGCGCAGGGAGCCTCTTGTGTTTTATATTTAGGTGTAGTTTGATGCGATCATGACAGACGCCAGCGTGCTTCCATAACTAAATGTTAGGGAAGATGTTGAACATCAGGTACTTTAACAAACACTTCCACAACAAAGTGAGTCCAACAACTCACAAGTTGTACCACAGCCACACCCTGTCTGTGTCCTGAATGTACGCACCTCAATGGAGCTTTTCATGGTTTTTGCCTTTTGTTTTTCACGAGGTGTAACTTGAAAGAACCTTGCATCCCAAGGTAAGTTCTGCTTACAACAAACACAAGCTAGCTTAAGATACATAAGGGGGGGGGGGGGGGGGAGATGAAGAACTTTGAAAAGGTTTGGATGTCCTTCATCTTAAATGTAAGGCACTGTATTTGATCCAGTATCTTTTTCATTTATATCCCAAGTGTGTGGGTATGTATGTGTGTGTGCATGTGTGTGTGTGTGTGTGTGAAGAAACTGGGTCGAACTAAAGGGGAACTCAGACATGGCGTCCTTCTTCTTTTAAATAATGTGGGAAAGGATGAGAACAACGAGAGAAACAATGGAATAAAGGTCAGGGGAGGGAAAGAAACGGATAGATAGATGACGGAAGCCAAAAGGGAAAAAAAAAGAAAGACAAATAGGAACTGGCAGGAGACAGATAAAATGATAAGTGTAAAATGGAGGGTGGAGAGGGAGGGAGCAGTTGGACAGAGAAAGAGCTTTTTAATGGCAGAAGATAGCAGAGTGCTACATCCCCAGAGAGCCGTGACATCTCAGAGAGGCCTCTGGTCCAGCCCTGCGCCACAGCTTTAAATCAGGCGCGCGCACACGCACAGACCATGGCGTGCACGCACACACACACGCACACACACAAGCTCGCAGACACTATAGTGCACACGCATGCACACACCACATGAATGCTAGCATGTACACATGCAGTCATACAAACTCAAGCATGTGCACACACACACAGACCATGGCGTGCACGCACACACACACACAAGCTCGCAGACACTATAGTGCACACGCACACACACACCACATGAATGCTATAGCATGTACATATGCAGCCATACAAACCCAAGCATGTGCGCACATGCACGCACACACACACACACACAAGCTCGCAGACACTATAGTGCACACGCACGCACACACCACATGAATGCTATAGCATGTACATATGCAGCCATACAAACCCAAGCATGTGGGCACACGCACACACACACACACACACACACACACACTATAGTGCACACACAAGCACACACCACATGCATGCTAGCATGTAAACATGCAGTCATACAAACTCAAGCATGTGCGCACACACACACACACACACACACACACAAACATGCAAGTGCACAGGAAATAAATAAGCCAATCTGGTGATGAACCAATTTCTTTCTCTCTTTCTCCCCCCTCTGAATTGATTGAGGCAGTTGATTACAGGAACAGATTTGTCACTCCTTCGCCAGCTAAGAAGCAATAGTCTCTTCCTGGGTGTCAAAAACCAGCCCTTGAGACAGACAGACACACACACACACACACACACACACACACACACACACACAGACGAATACACACAACCCCACTTGCACACCCTGCCGTGATTTGTGGAGCCTATTTCAACATGCAAATGGCCGCCCCCCCTCCTTGCCAGGATATCAGGAAGTTGTATATGTCACACGCTCATATCTGTGTGTATTATATTGTATGTTTGTCGTATCTGGAATTACAGATGGCTGCGTGAGTCTGAAATGTGTGTGGGATGGAGTGAGTGTGCATGGAGGGTGGTGGGGGCTCAACTCCATCAAGGATTAAGTGCTGTGCTGTAGCATTGTAAGTACGTTCGCTGTACATAACACGTTGAGCTGTGTTATCCGAGTAGTGCTACAATATTCCTGATGATTGAAGATTTCCATCAGGCAAAGCCCGGCGATTCCGAGGATGAGCTTTTTTCCTCGGCGCCGGTATTGTGAGGACCACAACCTATCGGAGTGACCCATCGGAGCGGAGCGTCCAATCGGATTACGGCGTCGCGCCGACATTCTAAAACCCGTGGAATCTAAAAAAAAAAAAAAAAAAAAAGGCGTTTTTTCGTTCTTTTCTACACTTCCTGATTAGCGCGCTTGCTGAAAGCCCGCCGCGCGTTGACCGCCGAGGGATAAACCCGTCGAAACGCCCGCGAAAATCCCAGAGCATGCGGTCGGCTGCAGTGTCTCGCCTCTCTCTCTCTCGTTTGTTCGTTTTTCGTTGAGCCTCTTTTCCTCTTTTATCTCTTTTCTCAAACTTTCTCAGAGAGAGAGAGAGAGAGAGAGAGAGAGAGAGAGAGAGAGAGAGAGAGAGAGAGAGAGCTTTTCCCCTGGGGCCAGGGCTCTATTGCAAAACTGCCTAACCTTGTATTCCACCACGAGGCAATTTCAAAACGGGTGAACAATAACGCACACAGAGAATACAATAAAAAAAAAAAAATCCTCCCCCCCTCCCCTTTTACTCCCTCCCTCTCGCTGGCCCTGCCGATAATTCTCTTTGTCTCCTTGCTCTGATCATCAGCCTGTCACTCTTCCTCCGCACCCCTCTCGGTCGTCAATGGGATACTTCCAAGGGTGTCCTTGTGCGTTGACCCTCGCACTGCCGTAGGTCACGTGTCTATTTATTCGTAACAAACCCAGTAGGCTACAGGTCTCCTCTCTCCGGGGCCACCGTGACACCGGAGAAATAAAACAATCGCGGGTTATTTATTGGCACATAAAACTAGTTTCGAGAAAAAAAGAAAAAGAAAAAAGGATGAAACCTTGGAAGCGCGTCAGGGAAAAAGTATTGAATTTTTCCGACGCGGGGCTGAATTCATTCACGTGCCCACTCATGTATCTTTCTTTCCACCCCTTTTTGGGCCCCCGGGGACCGGAGCTGTAAACGCGTGACTTAAACACACGGGTCAATATGTGGGTAATTGATAAGCTTTCATATGAATATAAAGTGATGAATGTGGCTTATTTGTCCCACGCTGAATAATTGCCCCATTTGGTACGATGTTACAACTCCCCTTTCCACCCCACCTAACGAGTTGGAAGCATAAAGTCAGCCCCGCCCCCCGGTGTAAGCCCCGCCCCGAAGACAGGGACCAATAGGTCTACGTTATTGCGCCATCACTTACATTTTATGAGGGGACTCGACGCATTGACAGACATGCTGTAGTACCGCAGGTGGTCCCCTCCTCATGGATTATTGGCCATCGCATTGATCCGTCCGTCCGGAGACGGAGGCTCGGGCGTTCAGACGATCAATCTTTACTCTCGCAGCGAGAACATTGCCGAGAAACGCTTAATGTGAGACGTCTCGCCGTACTTTTATCGTTCAAAATAAAAGTACCCCCCGATATTAAATTCTTGTGAAATGTATTAAACTTGTAAATCCCGTGCCAACTAAAAAGATGTAATAAGCCCATTGGTTTTTCGTTCCAGTGGCATACAAATGGCTGTTTTTCCTCCACAACTGATTGTATGAAAAAATGCTGCCCTCTAGTGTCGACATAACACATACTACAATGTATAATTTCACAGAATTCTAAATAGCTTTATTTGCACACAAAAAACAAAAAAACAACCAAATAAAGTACAAATGTCATCAAAGTCATATCAAATAGATCATCACAAAAAGAACAGGGCAAGATCTTTGGAATCAGCTATAAAACATTAAACAAGGCCTCTTTTTGCAAGCCCTTGTGCTTAGATTACATTTGTTATGTTTAATGGTGAATTGCATTTATGTGGCTGATATTACACATCCTGAAACATAAAACAACTGAATGCATAACCTCCGATAAAAAATATGTGCAAATATTACAAACAAAAAAACTGCATGTATATTCACTTTGCACAGCATATTTGTAATTCACATTCTAACATGGAAATAAGATCATTATAGGACTACTTTTTCATCAAAAAAAAACATGATACAAAAATCGATTTGACATCAAACCGCAATATGTCATAGACATCTTACTGTCTTGAGTTAGCTATACATTCATACATACAGATATCTAAGCACACTCAAAACAATGCACACTTCTACAAAATTCACCTTTTATCCAACTGTACAAAAACCGTTCCAAATATCTAACAATTAAAAAAAACAAACCCTGTAGAAACTTCATTTCAGTCCTAATCCCTTTTTCTTTGTTATCAAACTCAGTAAATACATTTCATTAGGTGACTTACATAATTAAAACCTGAACTGACTTAACAACATGAAGCATTGTAAAACTCTCCATTAAAGTCACATGGGGCAGGCTCTGGAGAGAGAGAATACCCTGAGGATACAAGCCCTTGTTGGTCTTAAAGTTAAAGAACAACAACAGAAACAAACACCCTATTGTGTGGCCACTCAAAACAGTGGCGGCCATATTCTTCACTCAGACGTCATCTCCAACTTAACTTGCAGCTATTCATGTACATTCAGTAGGTACTGGACAAAATGGCCCCATATTCATTCATTCATTCATTCATACGCATGTGTGTGCATTTGACGGCGCGCGTTCGTGTCCTGGCAGTAAATCCAAAGATACAAAATGGACCCCGAAAAGTCATAGTAATGTTCATCTCAGGGGAGCCTTCATTTAAAGGGGTTTGGGGGGGGGAGGGGGATTCTTGCACACTTCAAGTACCACTCAACTATCACAAGGATTAACAGTCAGTGGGGCCATCCCCACTTCCGTGAAATATATACGAGGTCCCAATTCCTTCGTCGGACCCCCGAGATGTCACTGCCACACAAAGGGCCTAACCGAGGGTGCTGCGGGACGGACTGGGTGGTCTCGTGTCTTTGGTTTCCTTCCTTCCACTTCACAGGACGATGAGCTTCGACGTACCCTTTGCCGCACCCAAGCTCGTTGGCTTCACCCGGGTACGATCAACCAAAGGGTGACCGTTTGCTAGCTTAGCTTAGCTAACCAAACCAAAGCTGTTAGCGACCGGCGTTATGCTGTTAGCGGGGTTAGATGTTAGCTGCGCTGCACGGTCATGTCCCGCTCAGCCGCCCCGGGACCTTTCGGTTGATGTGGTCCAGGCTCCGGGCTAGCGTCTTGGTGAGGAGGGCGTGGGATTTGCCACAGTAGGTGTGGGTCGTCCCCAACAGCGCCTTCTCCAGCGGTGCCAACAGGGTGCTGTTCGGATCGGCGCCAAAGGAGTACTGTTGGAGAAAGAAAAACAGTTGGGAAGAACGGGTTTGAGATTTATTTGGGATCTTGGGGTCTTAAAAAAAAAAAAAAAAAAAAAAACGATTTTCTGAACTGAACTGATTTTCAGTTACACAATTTAGCGATGTAAGAGGGAATTGTGATGCATTTGAAGGGCACCTATTTCATGGATAGATAAGCCTGCCCCAGTTGGTACAGTCCACTGTGTAGGCTGGTAGTCTGAGCTAGCCAGCATACATCTGACTGGAAACTCCCATTGATGATGTCACTATGTCACATGGCAGGGTAGATTTTGAAATGGCCCGGTGGAAAAATAGGAATCCTTTAATATTTGAGCAATTAAGGGCGAATTAGGGGCTGGGGATTACCTTGCTCAGGGTGGCCTGTATTTGGGAATCAAACCCAGCACCTTTTTTAGACCACCCCATGTTACATGGGCATGAATGTGATTTCATTGTTCAGACACCGGCTTGATCAAAAGTGATAAAGCACAAACCATTGCTGTGCAAAATGATCACGAAGAGATTTTAGTTTGCATCATCTTTTGATGTGTTTGATGTCTTAATAAGCTAACAAGTTGAAAAAGCCTTCTCATCCAGCCCTACCTCAACCATTCAGAATCCCCACAGTTTGCAGCAATCATTTTCAATTAAGGACTTCAAAAACCAGGACTTCAAATAATATTTTTCTACTTTGATTTTCAGAAAAATACTATTAGCATTATGTGAATAGGAGAACCCATCTTATAATTAAATATTGATGCCCAGCACATCAAACCAGATTCTGTAATAGTCTTTTAGATTCCCAACTTGATACCATTACGGCACCCAGGAGATTATAGGTAGTTATGTACAATATGAATTATTGAATACACTCAAAAATTCTTCTACTTCTACTTTCAAATACTTATTGGTCCCATTTTGAAGGTAAACTTTGACGAAGCACATAAAAACGGTCCTTTTTTTTAATAAGGATAGAGGTGTGTGTGTGTGTGTGACGGACATAAAAGGCTTCAAATGCGGAGATTGAAGGTTCAAATTCAAACGTTCCGGTTTAACTTTTATTAGAAACAAAATTACTGAGGACAAATCAAGTCCGGTATTTTGCCGAAGGCTTTTTGCCACAATCACAATTCATGTCTCTCGAAGAGGGATTGGCCACGCGAACTAACTTAGTTATTTAACAGACACTGTTTTCACTCAAAGCACCTTACAGTGCAATGTTTGGATACGTCTCACCATTTAACGAGAGGTCAGAGGTCAGACATCTCGCTCAACGATGCCTACAGGCATCACGCACCACCGTTCAAACCCAGAACCCTTCGGGGCAGGGAGGCAAACACCCCCCCCCCCCCCCCCCCCCACACCCCCTCCCCCCTCCCCCAACCACTGGACCATCCCGGAATACGACATCCACCAACTCTATCAACCGCCTTAACGAGAAAAAAAAAAAAAAAAAACATCCCCGGCAATTAAAACCCTGAAACGGCTCCCCTGAGACCAAGGGGTGGGGAGAAAACAACTAAATTAAATTGTATACATAAAAATGAATTTTCTCTGCAAAGTCTACAACGCAAACACAGGAGAGAAACGCGACGCTGAGCAGCCCTTCCTTGGACGTTTAAATTCATTAAAACGAGGAGCAGCCGTGGTGACGGTGGTGGTGGCTGTGATTTTAAATGAGGAGGAGCGTGGCAGGAGTGTGGCACTGTGATGACCCGCTCCTCCTCGCCCCGCATGGATTTCTCCATCACAGCCCGGGACACTCTTACGACGCTCGGAGGAAATCAAGCGGCATTATGACGCTTTATGCCAGCTCATTTGTTTTGTGGTCGAGACCCCCTGAACACACCCACCCACCCGCTCGCCTGCCTCCTCCTCCTCCTCCTCCTCCTTCCTTTCACTCCCCCCCCCCTACCTCTGTTATTTGGTCACAAACTGAATGGATCTTTTATGAAGGTAAGCATCCTTGTGCGGACGTACACACACACACACACACACACACTCTTATTGGTCATAAAGTTGCATCTACAGTGGGGAACATTGATTTTGTGTAGGTGACGGTACGGCTGTACGTGTGTAGACCGCAAGACCCCCCCCCCCCCCCCCAGACACACACACACACACACACCCCACCCTAAATGTACAGGCGGCTGTAAAAATTAATGGCCGATTTCCTGGCTTGGCTTTAATAGCATTGGGTGGGGTGGGGAGGAGGGGGCGAGAGAGAGAGAGAGAGACTAAGAGAGAGAGGGAGAGAGATGTGAGGAGGAGAGGACAAAAGATTAAGACCGACAAAAGAAAGCGAGAGAGAGAGCGTCTGCGTTTGGATCCCATCTAGGAAAGCGCTCGTGGTGTCAGCGCTCGTGGTCGGCCCCTGGGTCCCAAAGCCGCCGTTTCACACTCGCCAGATCAGTATCAGCGCACAGAGAAAGGCGTTAACCTTTAAGTACAAAAGGCAGAACTGTTCTATTAGCGCCCTAGGACTGCCGGAGACCCGCCGTTCGCGCCGGCGTCAGACGCGCTATACGATTCTATAACATATACTGTTGAAAAGCGAGGAACAGTTGACATTCAGTGATACGCTTATCATCATTATTATTAATCAGAGAAGAGGCATAATAATGATAATCCCTTTACAAACCAAAAAAATTTACATTTAGGGCATTTAGCGGACGCTTTTATCCAAAGTGACTTACAAAGAGTACATTTGTCATAAGAAGGTGAAACATTTCATTGCTGCTAATACAGTAAGAAAGTCTACCAGAACAAGTTTCAAGCATTTCAATTGCTAGGTTAACCATTGCTAGTATACAACATCTCTGACTAAGTGGCAAGTTACAAAGAGCGACTAAAGTGCCAAGACGTACAACAAATAAGAGCGTGAGGGTAGGGTTTTTTTGTTGTTGTTTTTTTTAAAGAGGATGGATGTCATGCAGGGTTCAGGTGAACCATGACCAAGTGAGTGTTGAGTCTCTTCCGTGTAAATACTTGCCATTGGGGGGGGCATTTTTATCCATGCTGCTTACCCACGTTATGAATGTATGAGTGCCCATGAGGGAATTGAACCCTCCATCCTGCTGCTCGTTACCGCCATAACCATAAGCAGTTGAATTTCTCTTTAGTACGGCAAACCTCGAGCGAAAAGCATCAGGATTCCGCGGCAGATCGACGAAGAAACTTAAGAGAAAAACGTAATAAACAACGCCAGAGTGTGTTTTTTGTTTTGTTATTAAACTCCTGGAAAATGAATACATAGCGGCCAGGCCTTCTGGTTGGGAGGGCACGAGCAGGGGCACGGACGTTAAAACTGTGGAATAAAAGTATCAATGCCGAATAAGTTATTGAGCCCCAGAGCGGGGTCTTTCTATTAACTTAGCGTGTTCTCTGTGTGTGTGTGTGGGTGTTTGTGTGTGCGTCCGTGCGTTAGCAGCAGTGTGATGGTGTTGATGCAGCCGATATTGTGGGTTTAATTCATTATTATTAGTCAAATGTGTAGATGTTTTATGATTTTATGTATATAAAAATAAAATAAAATGTGGGTGTGGGTGTGTGTGTGGGGGGGGGGGGGTCATGCTCAAAAATCCCTTGCAAGCTTATTACTTAGTCATTTAGGGCGAGACACTATTTTCACTGAAGCACCTTACAGTGTAATGTTTGGATAAGTGTCACCATCTAATGAGCAGTCAGGGGTCAGACATCTCGCTCAAGGATGCCTACCGGCATCGTACACACGGTTCAAACCCACTCGGTTGGGAGGCAACCGCTGCTAACCACTGGACCATCACAGGATACGGCATCCGTTAACTCTATCGCCCCCTTAAAAAGGGAAAGAAAAAACATTCCTACCAATTTAAAACCATAAAACAGCTCCCTTGAGACCAATGAAAACTAAAAGGAAGAAAACTATAATACACACACACACACACACACACACACACATATATCACCAGTATATATATAATGCTGAACATTCTGAATTCATTAAAGGCACAAAAACAATTAAAAGTAGTGTGCACAATCTAAATGAACTCTGGAGATACAGAGTGTGGCAGCAAATAACTTTGAGCCTGTGTCAAGACCCCTTCCTCTCCCTTCATGCCTTTCCATGTGTTTGTGCGTGCGTGCGTGCATGCATGCCTGTGTGTGTGTGTGTGGTCATGCTCAACTCAGGCCATGGTTGTATTTATTGAATTAGTATTGCAGAAATGTGTGGATGTTTTACAATTCTATATATTTACACACACACACACACATACGTGTGAGCGAGTGTGTGGCTCATGCACTGACACGCACACACACATGCACGCACGCACACACAAACACACACACACACACACACGCACACACACGCACGCACGCACACGCACGCACACACATCTCTTTATGCCTCTTTAATTGATCCGGCTGTCCTATAAACCTCGGCAGGCCACCGCCAAAGCACCGATTGCGGATAACATATTGATCTCCCATCAGTCTGATGTATATTCAATGGTTTCTCAATAGGGAAGTGATTGCCCCCCTTCTCCCCCCCCACCCCCAACTGCACCCCCACCCCACCCCAACACAATGCTTGCTGATGGCTTCATTAAAAACAGGTAAATGCCACCCTGTGCAGTCGATATGATTGACCGGCTCGTAAACAACCTGTAAACATCCTCATGAGGGAGAATTAAGGATCTGGCTTTTTTTTTTCTTTTTTTTTTTTGGTCGCTTCACTTCATTTGCCTTGGTTTTTATTGTGTTTACTGTGACACTGTGTGTGTGTGTGTGTGTGTGTGTGTGTGTGTGTGTGTGTGTGTGTGTGTGTGTGTGTGTGTGTGTGTGTGTGTGTGTGCGTGTGTGTGTGCGTGTGTGTGTGGTCAGAGGTTGTATAAATAGCACCTCCAAAATGAAAACATCATGAAGACCCCAGCGCACGCTCCTGCGAGACGAATATTGTTTGCGGCATTCAGGTTTTTGATTCAAATGTGTTTTTTTATTTATTTTATTTTCTTTCTTTCATCTATGCTGGCATTTGCACAGAGATTTACTCGTGAACAAAAGATCTGTGATGCAATAAAAGGGAACGGAAATGATTATTTATTAACTATGACGGCTTATTGCTGTCTGGTTCTGTGTGGATGACAGCCGGCGTTGATCTGATTTTACTCAAATAAACAGGACCAAGCTTAATATTACACCTGAACATGTGTAGTCTTCACATGCATTTTTCACAGATGTTTGCATTCTTTTGAGGCGATACAGCTACGTGTTGCTGTAACGCAAGCTGTTGAATGTTGAATGCGAAGATTTAAACATACACATACTGAGCTACCTCAGTATGTACATTCGAAATGTATGGCGCTTTGAAAAAAATAAATAATGAAATAAACTGCGCACAATCTGGGACAGTAGGCTAACGCGTCGCACGCGAACACAAACACACCGCTGCTGAATGAGTTGAACAGACTTTAGTGGGCGGCGTCCATCGCGATGAACAGGTGTGAGGTCACAAATACGTTCCAACACGCACGCACGCACACACACACACACACACACACACACACACACACACACACACACACACACACACACACACACACACACACACACACACACACACACACACACACACACACACACACACACACACAGAAGCGCGGCGGCCCTACCTGGCGTATGGCGTCGTACACGGCCTTGAACGCGGGCTGCTTGAGGTCGTGAAACACGCCGCGGTTGCCGTGCAGGATGTGGACGCCATCTTGCTCCGCCGTGGCACAGTTGCTGCCGTAGATGCAGTGGTCCGGACGGTAGTTCCACTTGCATGGAAACTCCAGCAGGTACTCTGTGGGGGGTCGTGGGCATACACACAAGCACACTTAATTCTGTCTATGTCTTGTAGTATAAGTATAAGTATAAGCATACGTTTTGCTTTGTTTAGCTGTTTTTTGCTACCAGGGCCGGATAGTGTTTCGTGGTTGAGGGTGGTCGACGAGCAGCAAAAAGGGACAAGGTTCGATTCCATAAAAACACAAAATGGCCGAACCCCTACCTGCTTCTTCATGACGTGTTTCTGAGTACACTGTCCAGCCGCTCTGGATAGAAGTGTGTGCTTCTATCCAGAGCATTGCATTAATTGAAACAATTCAATTAATGCATTAATTGAATTGCATTAATTGAAACAATTCAATTAATGCAATGCTCTGGATAGAAGCACACACTTCTATCCAGAGCATTGCATTAATATTTATTTACTATATATGTGCATGGGGATAATTTTAAGTGCATATGTGTGCTGAAAACAACTTATGCTTAGAACTGCGTCTGTGTGTGTGTGTGTGTGTGTGTGTGTGTGTGTGTGTGTGTGTGTGTGTGTGTGTGTGTGTGCGTGTGTGTGTTCCTCACCAGGGTTGTGGTGGAAGATGATGTTGAGCAGGTCCTGGTCTCCCCAGGTGATGTTCAGTTTGTATTTCTGCAGGAGAGGCATCAGTAGTTCCTCCCAACGCAGTCCCACTGTGGTCATGTCATTCTGTCAAAATTAACCATAATTAATTAAGACGTTAACAAATACACACACACACACACACACACACTCTCTCTCTCTCTCTCAAATGCTCTCTCTCAAACAGACACCAAAGAAGTAGAGATACTGTGGTAAATATGAAATTGTATGGAATTTGGTTTCAGATACATTGATAAAGGCATTCCGGTAATGACTACAATTCCCAGGTGTAAACTGCACTACAAAAAATATAAAATGGTTGTGTGTTAAACTATAGCACACTGGCTCCCTCTTGTGGTCAACATTAACATTACTACCAGTTAATTTTAATTTTTAACCAAAGCAATTGACAGGGATAATTTTAGCTACATGGTCAAGTAGGGGTTAAGGCATCCTGCTAAAGGAGTGCCACAGGTAGAATGAGGACACTGACAATCAAACCCAGAACCTTTGTAAAGGGTAAAGACAGTTAAAGGCATTTAACAGACGCTTTTGTTCAAAGCGACTTACAATCAGGGGTTCGACATGTGGACAGTTGGTGGAGGGGGATCAAGGGGATCGAACTGCTGACCCTACGGTTAGTGGACGACCTGCTCTGTCCACCCGCTCTACCTACTGAGCTACTGCATCCCCACTTTGTAGTGGGCAAAACAACCAAAACACTATCCTGCTGCCTTTTAATACACCCCTAAATAAAAAATCCATTAAAAAAAACAAATAAATTGTGCAGCCCTTTTGTCTGGGTCACCCTTGTCAAAGAGATGGTTTCATCTCAATGTGCTCAACCTGGATAAGGAGAGGTGCAACAAACACAACTCACAGTGATTAAGGACTACACACATAAAAAGCGACTGGACTCGACAGGATAGTGTCGCAGTGGTAGTGGCTCGGGTGCTTTGACTCCCGGTCAAAAAGGTTCTGGGTTCGAACCCCAGTATCATACACTGTAGTGATACAGAAATGTAATCCTAATAATACAATCAAATAAAAACCACTAAAAACAAATAATAATATTTAAAAAAAAATTACATTAACATTTAGCAGACGCTTTTATCCGAAGCGACTTACAAAAAGTAGGCTAGCTTGTGCTGCCAAAAATCCTCTTAAGGAAAACAGTGCATCATTATCCAGACAAGGATAGGAGTCCCAGAGTCTTTAACATCCGATCGCGGAAGAGTTTGTGTGTGTGTGTGTGTGTACTGACTAAGAAGAAGAATTACTCTTTTGATCCCGTGAGGGAAATTTGGTCTCTGCATTTAACCCAATCGTGAATAAGTGGAATACACTCAGCACACAGTGATGGTGAGGCACACAGTGATGGTGAGGCACACTAATCCCGAGGCAGTGAGCTGCCAACAGCGGCGCTCGGGGAGCAGTGAGGGGTTAGGTGCCTTGCTCACAGGCACTTCAGTCGGGGTTCGAACCGGCAACCCTCCGGCCACAAGTCCGAAGCCCTAACCAGTAGGTCCCAACACTACTATATAACTACACTACTACATATATACTATATATATAGTATATAGTATATAGACTACAATACTATATATATATATATACACATACAATATACATATATACATAATATATAATATAAATAATAGGCCTATATATATTAATAATAAAGAACTTATGCAGCCTTTCGGCCTTTCGGCCCGGTCACCCATTGCGAAGGAGACGTTTGAATCTCAATGCAAAAATTCAAATTATTTCAAACGGCTAAAAAAACCTGGCCCCGCCCACCCCGGCCCACCTTGAAGTAGGCGCTGCGCATGCGCGTCATGTTCATCAGCATCACGCCCGAGTTGATGCCCGTGGCGCCGTAGAAGGGGTGGCGGGCGAAGCGGCCGTACCAGGCGATGCGCGGCTCCTCGTGTTCGGGCGCCACGGCGGCCAGCTGCGTGGCGTTGAAGCGCCCCAGCAGCGCCCACAGGCGCCGCGGCGGGTGCAGGAACAGCACGTCCGAGTCCACGTACACCAGGGAGTCCACGTCCCTCAGGAGCAGCTGGGGGAAGGGAAGCGGTGCATTGTGGGCGTTGGTGTCAACGTGGAGATGACGGAAGCGACGTCGACCGACTAGAGTTGTAGTGCTCGGGACTCGGTTTCGAGTCCACTTTGGTCACGTGGTCTTGGGCTGTGTTCCGATATCCATACTTCATGAGTACACTTAAAGGTAGTAACTTAAAGGTAGTACACTATCCGCACTCACTAAGTGTGCAGATTTTTAGATGTTAGTGTTGTTCCAAATGGTGCACTTACCGGAAGTAACTATCAGCTGCACGGCCGCGTCACCGGATAGTGTGTACACCGTTGCATACTATGCGTACTAACCGTTTTGAGGGCAACATCCGGGTCCTTTGAGTACGCTTATTTTCGCTGCGATCGTAATCGGAACACCCTACGTACTCAAACTAAGTATACTAAGTACAGTAAGTATGGATATCGGAACACATATTGATATGGATATCGGCTCTGGTCTTGTCTCGGACGTGACTGTATTTGGTCTCGGTCTTGTCTTGGTCTCAGATATAGAGGTCTCATGGGGGTTTGTGCATAAACCAAGCAGCGAGCTCATGCTCATCACAAAACCTTATATATGATGCAGCACTCATACACTACGCCCTAAATATGTTATGTCATATATATATTTCCTAACGGCTGTGCCACTGTTCACGTCTTGGTGTAACTTAAACACTAGTTGTTTTTTTTCCGGTCTCGACATGGGTCTCAGTCTCGACTTGGTCTTGACTTGGTCGGTCCTGGTCTTGGTCTTTGTCTTGGTCTCGATACCCTCTGGTTTCGGTAGTGTCTTGGTCTCAGTCTTGGCGGTCTTGACTACGACTCTACGAGCGACGCGCCGTTGCGTTTGGGATTGCGAAGGGAACGGAGGGGTTCTGACGTGAACCACCTTGTGAGGCGGTTGAACTCTCGCTGCTGGTGGTGAACAGTGAGTGTGGGGGCGAGGACACCGGGGGCCGGGATGGAAGCGTCTAAAAATACAAACGCATCGCCGAAACAAGGCAGAGGAGGAGGAGGAGAGGCGGTGAGGTGAGGACACGGGAGGAGGAGGAGGGGAGCAGGTGAGACAGGGATGTCAGGAGAAGGATCGAGGAGCGATGGTGAGGAGCGAAGGTGAGAAAAGGTGGCGCACAAAGTGCAGTGTGGAGGTGGGGAAAGGAAGTCAGACGAGAGAGGCGATGAGGCGAAGAGAGGAGAGGAGGAGGAGGAGATCTAGTGAGGAGGTGAAGAAATTAGATAAAACAGGGAGGCCCGAAAAAGGAGGGGGGGGGGGGGGGGGGGGGCGGGGGGCGGTCTATGGAGGAGGAAAAGAAAGGAGGTGAGGAGGAGATGAGGTGAGGAGAGGAGATCAGAAGAGGAGGAGATCTAAGAGAGGAGGTAAACTAACTACCTATAATTACCGTCATTTTAATAACCACTGTCACTTTTCAATTTTGCACCTTATTCTGCATTTCTGCATTTCAACCTGCACCTTAATCGCTCATTTGCACTTCTGGTTAGAACGCCAACTGTATTTCGTTGTCCCTGTACTTGTACTCTGCACAATGACAATAATGTTGAATCTAATCTAATCTAATCTAAAGAAATGAGAGAGGCGATAAACAGGGAGGCCCGAAAAAGGAGGGGGTGGAGGAGGGCAGTCTATGGAGGAGGAAAAGATAGGTGAGGAGGAGATGAGGTGAGGAGAGGAGGAGATCTAAGAGAGGAGGTGAAGAAATGAGAGAGGAGATAAACAGGGAGGCCCGAAAATGGAGGGGGGGGGGGGGGGGGTCTATGGAGGAGGAAAAGATAGGAGGTGAAGATAAGAGGAGATGAGGTGAGGAGAGGAGGTCAGGATAATGGGGTAATGGGGAGATCGGACGAGGAGATCAGGAGAGGAGCCCCCCCCCCCCCCCCCCCCCGTGGTGGACTGAACCCCAGAGGGAGAGGAGACTCACGGGCAGGAAGAGTCTCTGGGAGGCGCAGGGCTTGAAGAGCTTCTTCCACTCGGCCGCGGGGCCGCTGGCGAAGCTGATGGGGTACAGCGTGCAGCGGAACCTGGAGCGCACCCAGCCGGGCCACGAGCCCAGCTGTTCACACACATGTGCAGTACACACACAGACACACACACACACATACACATGCACATGCACACACACACACACACACTGATTGTTCATGGTACAATTGCACTGCTTGAGATATAGAACTTAGAGATATAAAAAAGAGATAGATAGATAGATAGATAGATAGATAGATAGATAGATAGATAGATAGATAGATAGATAGATAGATAGATAGATAGATAGATAGATAGATAGATAGATAGATAGATAGATAGATAGATAGATAGGGTAAAAACATTGTGTGTAAGTAAATACTTAAAACAATTGCCTATATAAACATGGGAATTAACGCTAGTTCATGGAACAACTAAAATAAAATCCATAAGGTCTTTATCATGCAGCACTTTTAAAACAGATTTGCATTTGCTGTTTTGGCGGTGCTCAGCCTCACCTGTGAGTCTCAGACAGCCTGTGTTTGTTTGTTGTTGTTGTGTTGTTGTTTGTTGTTTATATTTATATTATATATTTATATATTATAACACTCTACTATACGACTGTACGAGTGTCTGTCTCTTCTTTTTTCCCCCTGAAGTATTGTATCAAGTGCAATTTCCCTCAGGGATCATTAAAGTATGTCTGTCTGTCTGTCTGTTTGACATTCGCATCGACAGCTAAGGCCTACCGCCATGTCAAACGACGGGCGTTCACATGCACGTGGTATGTTCACCCGATTCAATATCGGTGCCTCCTCCGTTTACCCGTTGACACGGCCGTCTGGCGCGCACTTCGACAATTTCCGCAAAAAAAAAAACGACCCCCCAAAAAATATCAATACTTTGGGTGGGAACAAATAAGCCACGCTTGCCCCCACAGTTCTAAGAAGAATGAGAAAGAATTACTCTTTTGATCCCGTGAGGGAAATTTGGTCTCTGCATTTAACCCCATCGTGAATTAGTGGAAATACGCTCAGCACACAGTGATGGTGAGGCACACAGTGATGGTGAGGCACACTAATCCCGAGGCAGTGAGCTGCCAACAGCGGCGCTCGGGGAGCAGTGAGGGGTTAGGTGCCTTGCTCACACAGGCACTTCAGCCGTTCGTACTGGTCGGGGTTCGAACCGGCAACCCTCCGGTTCCAAGTCCCTAACCAATCGAGTCCCTAGTCAATGCCCTAACCAGTAGGCCGCGGCTGCCCCCACAGTTCAACAGCCTCGGTTACCCCCCCCCCCCACCCCCCACCACTCACCGTGTCCCTGAAGGCAGGGTGCAGCTGCTCCTCCGCAAAGATGTGCAGGCGGAGGAGACCTTCGGAGCTCAGGAGCACGGCCGACTTCACCATGGTGAGGGTCTCGTCCAGCCGGTCGCCGCAGGCAACCACCGCCAGGTGCACGGCCGGAACCTCTGGCGTGCCGGGGGGGCGGTCGTCGCCATCGCCGCCGCCGCCGCCGCCGCCGCCACCACCACCCCCCGCACCGCCCGGCTCCACCTTTCCACGCTGGCGCATGATGGCCCTGACGGAGAGAGGCAGATGAGGGAGAGGGAGAGAGAATTGAGTGTGTGTTGGGAAGAGGAGAACACAAAGAGACTGGTTATGATGTTATATTAAGCTTTTTAATCCAAGGTGATTAATAACAACAATAATAATAATAATAATCATAATAATAATAATAATAATAACTTTAATTTATATAGCGCATTTCTAGAGACCAAAGGTTGCTGTACACAGTGAGGCAGATAAAAACAGATAAGACAAGGAACAGGAGTTGAACGTGGAACATGGAGTTGACTAGGGACTATAGGTCTTGGTGAACAGGTATGTATTCAGGAGTTTTATTGAAAGTGTCCAGAGATGCAGCATTTTGGAACTCTGCCGGGAGAGAGAGTTCCAGAGGGTGGGGGCTGCCACACTGAAGGCTCTGTCCCCAAAGGTCCCCCTAGTCTGGTTTGGGGGGGGGGGGGGGGGGTGGGTGGAGAGCATGTCTGAGGACCGCAGATTAACAGTAAAAGTGGTAGTAGTAGTAGTTTTTTTAGATGCATGTCATGAATGAGCTGGTAGTGGTTATTAGGGTATCTTGATCAAGGGTGAAAACTGTTGTTTTTTTTGGACATGGGTTCAAACCGAGATGCACTCCGCGGGATATCAAAGTCGTCCTGTCCACGACGAGACTATCCTATCGAGTTAAATATATTTGTGAAAGACATAGAATGAACTGCTTCCATTTCTCCTTCTGAAAGAAACGGTCGTGTCTACTACCAACGACTTTAGTGAAATCTTGAGTTGTATAGGAATCCATATCGAACCACTAGGTGGTGCCTTTTCCCCTGAATCAGAAAATATGTTCAGCAAAATGTCGGTTGTTCTTCGGTCTTGTAGTTTCTCACGGATGAGTGTCCATATTGCATCAAATCCTCTTGCCAAAGTAAAGGGCAAGTAGCCTGTAATGGCCCAATAGCCGATGTCGTGTGAGGAAAGCAAAAAAGGCATAGATCATCAACAACACAGCTCTGGCTTCAACACTGATATGAAAGGCAGCATCCCCGTGTGAAATAGCAACACCGACCTTAATGAAAAACAAGTCTGTGCAATGCGATCGACTGACAAGCAGATATGTCAAAGCAATCATCGCGAAGGTTAAATGCAATTACGAGGAGGTTTTGCGGTGTGCGACAATAACAAAGGAAACTTTCATTGATCTGTCAAGTCCACATTCCCACACACATACGTGCGTTCACCCGAGACCGCCAGCTACTGAACAACAACAACAACAACAACAACAACAACCAAGAAAACAAATATGTTGGGGAAAAAACAAAACACTGACCTATCATACCAGTGTGGATCTTCCTGGCCTGTTTTGTCGTCTGCAGAACCCCGGCTGGGAACTTGGATCCCAGCAGCGGAGAGGTGAACTCTCCCAGCAGCATCGGCGTTTCTTCTGACAGAGACGTCCGCGTTTAATACTTTACTGTAGAAATACCACCCCGAAAAGACGGCAAACACCGTGCACAGAGAGAGCGCACGGATGTAACGCCGCATTTTCCAGATTTTTTTTTTTTTTTACCACGGAATCATCATGGTCCAAAGTTATGAACACATCGGGGAGGAGGGGACGGGGGGGTTAAAGCAGGAGTTGAGACCGATTGACTCTGCAGCCAGTTGTTCTCCTTGGGGGAGGGGCGGGAGGAGGATACAACACACACAGGAGTTAAACCCTCCTCCTTCCGGTGGTCTGCTGCACGGATGTCCATCCCCAAATGCTCATTCGCTGCCTGTAGTGACTGGGGGGGGGGGGGAGGGCATCCTAAAAGCATGCATTGAAGTAAAGTATAGGGATTAAGTAGATGTGCAGTTATTAGTCAGACGAAGCCAGAGACAAGACAATAGAGGTTTTGATTTTTTTTTTTAAGATTCTTACATTTTTTATTATATTTTACTCGTTTGCACTTTTTTGTTTCTTGTTTTGGGGGGCTGTTGAGGAGAAGCTTGAAAGCCAAGCGTTTCGGATGCTGCTCGTTGTTTTATTAACGTGTACATTGACAATAACAACGTGATTCATACTCCCCCCCCCCCCCCCCCGACTCTGTGCATGTGTGGAAAAAGAAACGATTGCAGACTAACAAAAGATGCAAACACACAATTTTAGTCACTCTTATTTCGACATGTAGGCCTACTAAATTAATCCACACAAGTTGAACGAAGAGAGCGCATCAAAAATAAAGCAACAAAAAAACAAAAACAAACAAGAATGGCGCAAACTTGTATCGAGAATGAATGATAACGCATTTTGAAACAATAGCAAAAAAGGTCTTTCATTTTTGACGCAAATTATAACGTTTCTCATGAGCTCACACTACTAGTCCCAGCTAGTACGGCGGAGCCATTACCTGGTTATTAGTTTTATTAGAAGAACACATCAAATGATATCATCCTAAATGTACAAGGCAGCGTTTCTCTCGTATGTATGTACTTTATATTCCAGGGAATGTGTCATCATGCCCTGACAGTTGAAGTTGAACATTGCGACATAACACTGGTTTTTAATGTATGATACACCCACAATAAAACATTGTAATACAATAGAAATACACTTTGTGGAACAAATTATTCTACAATTTCAAAAGCCATCCTTTAGACAGCGTGATTTAGAGTTGCAGGGTAATATAGTATGCTTTTTTTTATTAGTCTTATTTGTATTTTTTATTTTTTTTACATTAGAGTGTAGTGTATTCCAAACCAAAAAGAAAAAAAAAGTCTTACCCCCAACCGACCATAACATTTCATTTAAGTGGTACTTTAACAGTTTTCTGAAGTCTGTCATATTGCAAGCTATTTCATCTATACAGCTACTTAGTGTGCTTGTCCAGGAGGGGTCCGCTTTGCGTTTTTTTTTTTTGAAAAAAAAAAAAAAAAAGTTTTCTCTTTTTTTTTTGTCACTCTTCTGTCACACACAAGCACGTCGCCGGCCTCGCCCGCCGCGCACCCGTCCCTACTGGGTCCACCGGGGGGAAGAACTGTGCCAGCACCAGTGGGCTTTACTTTGCACTGGTTTACGCCAGACAGGCGGTGTGGCCCAAACCCCCCACAGGTTCTTTTTTTTAAGTACACGGCGCGAGTGCGCTTCCAACGGGGAGGTGTCTGTGTGTCTGTGTGTGTGTGGGGGGTTGGGGGGGGTGTCAAAGTCGGCTCGTCCCAGTTTGTTTGTTTTTTTTTACAGGGAGGGACAGGGTAGGGACGGGGGGGGGGGGGGCTTACAAGCACTCTCTTCTGTTGTACCCCCCCGCGCACACCGAAAGAAATTCAACACAAACGCCGGCAGCAAGTTTTTTGTTTCGTTTTTTTAAATGGAATCTGGGGTGTTCTCGGGTGCTGGTATCGCTATGGCACGTTGTGCAGTTTGTAGAGCGGGGTTCTCGTGGGGTTCCAGAGCAGAGGGAGTGGGGAGAGGGGATGGGGACCAGGACCGACCAAAAAACTTTCTTGCGGAGTTTGAGGAAGGGCTTTTCGGGGTGGGGGGGGGGGGGGTGTAGTGCGCAGTAAGGGTTGACCTAGTTGGGTGTTTGGGGGTGGCGACAAAAAACAAACCAAAAAAATGAAACAAAAAGCAAAAAAAGGTGTTCCGCAAGGGCAGCGCTGCAACGACGACCGCGGCGGCGGCTACCGCACGATTTGATCGTCACCGTCGTGTCCAACTCAAACTATAACTCATGGAAATAAGTTAAAGGTACGCATCCCTTGAGCAGCGACTTGGCCGGCGTGCGGCAGTGAGCCATCAGTCCTGGCGTCTCCTGATAAAACGCTGCACGTCCAAGGAAAGCTTTCGTCGCGATTTCTTCCCCCCCCCCCCCCCCCCCCTCCCCACACCCCCCACTGGTCCAATCAAAAGCCACCGTGGTCTCCCCCACCGTTGTCCTCAATACAGCTCAAAACCAGAAAGAAAATAAAAAGCTTTCCCCAATGTTCTGGCTGCTGTTGTAACAGGGCTAGCGGGAAGGAAAGAGGAGGAAAAAAAAAACAAGCACAACATATATCTTGCGGTTAGTTTGTTTCTGAAGTTTCTGTGCCGTTTAGGGGTAAGGGTTCAGGAACGTCTCCCCCCGCCCCCCTCCCCCCCAGAACTGTAGGCGTAAAAGGTTAAGGTTACGCTAGGATCGGGTGGTGGGGGCTGTAGTGGCGAGCGGGGAGCCGGGGAGGGGGGGGGATTTCAGAGACCTAGGTATAGTCCTCTCGGCCTGGGAAGGCGAAAGGAGGAAGAGGAGGGAAAACAAAGGAACGAAAAAGAAAGAAAGATGGCGTCCCCCCCCCCCCCTGGCTCCGCCCTCAGTGGGACTCCCCGTTGACGGAGGTTCCCTCGCCGCCCCGGGGGGATGAGGAGCGCGACACCCCCCGGTCCGTGTTCTCCGAGCCCGAGCCGTTGTGGCTGTGGTGGTCCCCGGCTGGCGGCGGCGCTGGCGCCGGTGGCCGTGGCGCCGGCGGTGGCGGCGACGGCCCCCGAAGAGGAGGACGAGGACGAGGGACGAGGAGGAGGAGGTGGTGGTGGTGGTGGTGGTGGTGGAGGCGGCGGTGGCGGCGGCGGTGGTGGGGTGGGTGGTGGTGGTGGAGGCGTTGGTGGGCGAGGGGCGCGCCTTCTCCTTGAAGTCGGTGATGATGACGGTGAGGTCGCCACCGTCACCTCAAGGTGCTGTGCGCTGCTGCGGTCGATGTTTTTTAACCGCGGCCTGCATGTGGGGGGGGGGGCAGAGGAATGGGGAGAGAGTTAAAAGAGTTTAAGAGTTAAAAGTTCTCACTTAACCTCACACCCACCCGCATCATCATCGACCTCATATCATATCTCCCTCCCACCACCACTCACAAACTTCGAACTCTGACTCAGGGACTGCACACTCCACTTTGCAGTGTTTGCACTTTTTGCACTACTACAACGCACTACCTCACTTTCACTTTTGTATTTTGTACTTTGTATTTTGTGTTGTCTGTACACTGTTGTTTGTCTGATTGTTCATTTTTGCACCGCAGGTCTGAGAGGACTGCAATTTCATCTGTGCTACATGCCTGGCATGTAGCATATTTGACAATAAAGTTACTTGAATTTCTTTTAAATGCGTTTTTATTTTTTATGTAGTCATCTTATTTTCCAAAGACGGTTTGGATCTAGCTTATGGCTATTTAGATTTAATGAAGAAATACATAATAAAGCTGTCCAATAGGATTTTATCTGATAGCTAAATCTTATTAACAATTTTTTGCTGCTGTTTTAATTAACAAAAATGTACAAAAGCAAGCTTTGATCTGTTGGGAGAATCTGCAGACAAAATAACGAGCGTCCATTTTGACACGCTGTTCACAAATTCAGAGGGAACTGAATGATTCAGAGATTCATTATAATAACACACTAATATTAATATTGCCATTTATATTCATACAAAGAGTTCCTTTGCCCTCTTGTTTTTGCTAGATCAGCGAAGCAACTCAAACAACATGAATAGCAGAGTTATGACGGAGCTGTCGGGCGTGAATGTCACTTGTTCAGTAGTGATCTGCATTCTGAGTATCGGCAAATACCCCTGGTGTGGGACTGGGATGGATCGGACACATCTGTTTACATAAACGTATAGCCCGGGCCTTCGGATTCGCAGTAGAACACACATGTTGACATCTTTTCAAATGGGGATGTCCTCCATTTTAAAACCATGGACTAAATAAAAAAAAAAAAAAGAATACTAATATGTTACTAAATACTAAACTAATATGCTAATACTAAACTATAATAACTTATTAAATATCAGTGTGCAGGCATGCAATTTACACGCACGCACGCACGCACGCACGCACACACACACACCACACACACACACAATCAACCAAAAGTCTATAGTGGCAACACACACACACCCACGCTCGCAGAGAACGCGAGGGCCCGTCTTATTACCTCATCTTCTTGTGACCGTTCTTCTTGAGCGGCGTGGGCTCTCGCTCGCCCTTCTCTCGCTCCACCCGCTCCTTCTTCTCCTTCTTGGGCTGCGTGGGGGAGGCGAACTGCTGCGTTACCTGCTGCTGTGAGGACCAGCTGGGAGACCGGGCGAGGCTTCCTGTTGGGGGGGGAGCGAGATGGAGAGGTGAAGGGCGAGATCAGAGGGAGAGAAGGAGGGGGGGGGGGGAGTGGAAAGAGAAGGAGAGGTGAGAGGGGGGAGGCAGAGGAAGAGGAAGAGAGGGAGACGGGGAGGCAGAGCGGGAGGAGAGGGAGATGCAGGCAGTAAAAGGTGTCAAGAGAAACATTGGCAGAACACAGAGAGAGAGAGAGGAGAGAGAGAGAGAGGATGAGGAGAGAGAGAGAGAGCAAGTCCAGCGAGCATTCAAACCCCCAAATGCATATGAAAATATAAAATAAGATATGAGAGATAATGGGTGAAGAATAAGCAGGTGAGAAGGAAAGGAATAGATGGATGAAAAACGAAGAGGGGTGGGGGGGGGGGGGGGGGGGGGCAAATTATTAAAAGGGGGAAAAAGATCACGGTGAACGCGCAGCTCCAATATTAAGCCAGTGTTGATTCATTGAACAAATGGCATTCAATTATGTATTATAGGGCGCCTTTGTGCAAACCAAGTGTGCGCTCCATGCTAAGCGTGAGCTCGTTTCATATGAAATCTTCATTACACAAAATCATTAGGTCCACGCGGCTCGTTTGACGGGCAGCTTTTGAATACGTTACAGTTGAAGAGTCAAGCACAGTCTTTACAGCGGCCTAATCACGTGTGTGTGTGTGTGTGTGTGTGTGACCATGATTCCATCACCACACTCCAGAAAAACAAAACAAAAACAAACCTATGTATAATACAAATCTCGGTAATCCATTACGGCACACACGGCGCTAACGTGAACGCTGCAACGCCGCAATAAGGCCGAGCACACTTACCGCTGCTGTGTGCGTGTGTATGCATTTCATAACAGGGTTATAATCCATAATAACCACGGCGACTGCGTCACATCCCGAGGCAACACGCTACCGGTAATAGCATTTTTGTTTTGTTTTTTTTCCTCGGATGCGATTAAACACAATGTTCCCTGACGCGGAGTTCTGTTGCGACATGTACAAACGCTCTCTTAAAATTATGTGTTATGTTAATTGTTCTGGCAATGGTGTACATGTGTGGAATGTGTGTGTGTGTGTGTGTGTGTGTGTGTGTGCGCGTCGTGTATACGAGCCTGCGTGTGCGCGCACAGTGTGTGTGTGTGTGTGTGTGTGTGTGTGTGTGTGTGTGTGTGTGTGTGATAGGGGAAGTCAGTACCACGGCGGTGATGCCAGTGTGTTAAAAGAGCCATCTGTTTGGAGTGCACATAGTACCTACCGCCTGCATGTTTAAGGATCTCACATTTCCACATGCACTACCACACACACACACACAGTCACACACGCTATCTTGTTGCAGCTAGGTATAAATAAAGCATAAATACACACACACGCACACACACAAACCAATCGAGATGCGTGAGACAAATGTGGGCAGACGCGTGCATAGTGTGCACACACACACACAAAAACACACACACACACGCACACACACACACACACACACACACTCACACACTCACACGCGCGCAAACAAGCCAAGAGTGAGCTGATGAGGCCCGAAGCCATGCTGAAACCACCGACGGAACACAGTGTGCTGGATTCCTTGCTAGAAAACACTCAAAGCAAAATAGCAGCCACGGTTTTTCCTTAGTCACAATCAATAGAAGGGAGATTTGGTCGAGCTTGTCACTGCTTTTCTCTGTTGTTTGTTGTGTGTCAAATCGCTAACTCGCCACAGTGGATGGCTGGCATGAGCCCTCTACAGTAGTGCGGCAAAGTCATATTGTAAGGGGCTGGTGTATAGCGAGCTTGGTCACGATCGCCCCCCCCCCCCCCCCCCCCCCCCCCCCCCCCCCCCCCCCACACCCTTCAGCGCGAGATCAAGGCCTGGTGGTCCGGGTTCTGCGTCACCCTGTGTCGGTGGGTTTATTTCACGATGATGACAGCGCCGCCATTTCATCGGAAGCCCTGTTTGACGCCAGATATAGAACAACAACAACAAAAAAAAGGGATTCGGTTTGATTTAAAGAATATTTTGGTGCCTCCGCAATGAAGGATTTCTCCATCGGATTCTACGGTCCACAGAATTCACAGCGGTGGTCTGCGATACAGAAATAACTGACCGCTGCATGCTGTGACGGGCCGTTCAGAATGGAGTATTCAACAAAACGTGTCCTAAATGTAGATAATGTACACAGCGTTTGCTGGTGATTTTGGTGGTACAATGCAATCTTCTGCAGGTTCCATGGGCAAAAGAGCTGGGATTCCACCCCTTATCATTGACCATAACCCCTGGAGAACAGGGTTTAGGTTTTAAAGTAGGCACAGTGTTGCTCCACAAGGCTAGCAGTCTACGCTTCCGCATACATACAGCACACCACAAAATACAAATACAACAAGTTGTGCCAAGCCCATGGCAATATATATACGTTGTCACTGTTATGCGGGTTATTTGCTTTACTGTCAGGGATCCCATCTACTTAGAAACTAAGTCATCCATCTGTACTCCGAGAGACAATACTACGGTTACACGCAAAAAAAAAAAAAAAAAACACTAATCGCAATCATTTTCGCCCATTTTTTCCCTTTCCCCGGGTTTAGCGGAGTTGTGATTCATTTTGCAGAAACACCGGCGAAGAGAGAGAGAGACAGAGAGAGAGAGGCGTTC
>JAXIVH010000901.1:0-37780 GCA_036785325.1 Urophycis tenuis | reverse complement strand
GGGGCCGGGGTTCTCAGGCTGTATGTAGGTACACGGGCGGGGGTTCTTGGGCTGTATGTAGGTACACAGGGGCGGGGATTCTCAGGCTGTATGTACCTACACAGGGGCGGGGGTTCTCAGGCTGTATGTAGGTACACAGGGGCGGGGGTTCTCAGGCTGTATGTATGTACACAGGGGCCGGGGTTCTCAGGCTGTATGTAGGTACACAGGGGCCGGGGTTCTCAGGCTGTATGTAGGTACACAGGGGCGGGGGTTCTCGGGCTGTATGTAGGTACACAGGGGCGGGGGTTCTCAGGCTGTATGTAGGTACACAGGGGCGGGGGTTCTCAGGCTGTATGTATGTACACAGGGGCCGGGGTTCTCAGGCTGTATGTATGTACACAGGGGCCGGGGTTCTCAGGCTGTATGTAGGTACACAGGGGCGGGGGTTCTCAGGCTGTATGTATGTACACAGGGGCCGGGGTTCTCAGGCTGTATGTAGGTACACAGGGGCGGGGGTTCTCAGGCTGTATGTAGGTACACAGGGGCGGGGGTTCTCAGGCTGTATGTACGTACACAGGGGCAGGGGTTCTCAGGCTGTATGTATGTACACAGGGGCGGGGGTTCTCAGGCTGTATGTACGTACACAGGGGCGGGGGTTCTCAGGCTGTATGTACGTACACAGGGGCGGGGGTTCTCAGGCTGTATGTATGTACACAGGGGCGGGGGTTAAAAGAATAATGTATTTACAAATGTTCTAAATTCAAACAAATCAGTTGCTTGTGTATCTGTTGTAGTAGGCTGTGCATGAGTTGACATGTTAAATTGAATTATATTTGAACTGTCTCAGGGTTCACTATGGCACCCCTTCTGTGGTAATACAGGTCATTTCTTCAGTCTCTTCACCTAACAATATGGGGAGTTACTTTGTACAAAACTACGCTCTGTCACCTTTATTGTCATTTTCTTATTCTTGACATGAAAGATGTCATCGTGTATCCTCTTCCAGCTCGTTGCTATTGGCAACAGTAAGGTTGGCGCTAAGCTAACACCGTTCCCACTGACTGCATCATGTCAATGGTGTTACCCTCACTGAGAATGGGAGTCTTAATAAGGGTTTCAGTTGGTGGTTCTTGTTTTATGACTGTATTGGATGCATCGCAGCACAATGACTGCAAAGTCACCAAATAGACGTCTTCAGGGTCTGCTCTGGTGCTGGTCTGTTCTGAAACGCTGTTCATCTTCTCTTTCCCACTTCCCTTGTCTTTCCTGTTCCCTTGCTCAGTGGTTGGAGTTGAAGGTGAGCTTCAAGAAGGCATGGCCTCCTCTTTTCTGTCTGCGACCACAATGTGGTGTTTCTCCTCGTTTCACACACGTGATTACAATACGCCACACGTTTTGGCTGAATAACGGAGTCTGGAAGTATGTTGCTGTGTTTGCATGGCTCACTTGTGATGGAGTCATCTCATAAATATAAATCTGTTTTATTCCTTCCCCAGGCCCATAAACTGGATGAAAAAGAGAGGGCATTGAAGGAACAAGATGAACGCTTCAAAGAACATCTTGCCAGACTTGAAGAAAAGGTTAGCGATTAGCCTTCCTAGTGCATTCCCTGTCCTGGGTGCGTCCTTAGGGATGTCTTCCTCGCTAAGTGTTTTATTCTGTCTAGAGTTCAGTCTCTGTCTTCCCTCCACAGCGATCTCAGTTCTATAAAGTCAGTGCCGAACACTTCAAGAAGGGAAGAGAGGAGACTCATGGCCGCTTTGCGTGAGTATGGGGGGGTTAGACCTGCTGTCTTCCTGTCTGTCTGTCTGTCTGTCTGTCTGTCTGTCTGTCTGTAGAGAGGGCACCGGGGGGGGGGGGGGGGTAGAGCTGCTGTCTTCCTGTCTGTCTTCCTGTCTGTCTGTCTGTCTGTAGAGAGGGCACCAGGGGGGGTTAGACCTGCTGTCTTCCTGTCTGTCTGTCTGTCTGTCTGTAGAGAGGGCACCAGGGGGGGTTAGACCTGCTGTCTTCCTGTCTGTCTGTCTGTCTGTCTGTAGAGAGGGCACCAGGGGGGGTAGAGCTGCTGTCTTCCTGTCTGTCTGTCTGTCTGTCTGTCTGTAGAGAGGGCACCAGGGGGGGTAGACGTGCTTTCTTCCTGTCTGTCTGTCTGTCTGTAGAGAGGGCACCAGGGGGGGTAGAGCTGCTGTCTGTCTGTCTGTCTGTCTGTAGAGAGGGCACCAGGGGGGGTAGAGCTGCTGTCTGTCTGTCTGTCTGTCTGTAGAGAGGGCACCAGGGGGGGTAGAGCTGCTGTCTGTCTGTCTGTCTGGAGAGACCCACCCTGAATGGAACCCGGCTCCCCCCTCTTGTTGCCAGCAGGCGTTACAGCGTCAGCCCAGCGTGCTCCGCCCTGCAGGGCCGGGTGATGGACTGTTACCGGGACAACGCGGGCCAGACCCTCTCCTGCTCCTCCATTGCCGCCGCCTACATGCGCTGCGTAGCCGACGCCCAGCAGCAGGTTAGCCCCGCCCCCCCACGCCTCCCCCGGCTGAGGAGGCCCTCGTGTGTCCAACGTGAAACATGGAGGCCTCTCCACACACACACGTCCTCCCTGTTATGCCCCAGTGTAGCGGTTCAGCCCCCAGCTTAATATCATGTATCTGAGTTCACAGCCGCTGAAGGTTAGGTTGTTCAGTTACTATCTTTTTAACTAAACATATTCTAACCTTCTTCTGTTTAATCTTGTCTTCTTTCTCTTCCTTCTCCTCCACTAGAACAATCTGAGCACCAGAGCTTAGGTCTGTGGTCGCCTCGCTGCTCACGTGCAACAACTCCCACTGCAGTACAGACGGGAGGACACACACACTGCAGTACAGACAGGAGGACACACACACTGCAGTACAGACGGGAGGACACACACACTGCAGTACAGACGGGAGGACACACACACACAGCAGTACAGACGGGAGGACACACACACACACACAGCAGTACAGACAGGAGGACACACACACACTGCAGTACAGACGGGAGGACACACACACTGCAGTACAGACGGGAGGACACACACTGCAGTACAGACGGGAGGACACACACTGCAGTACAGACGGGAGGACACACACACTGCAGTACAGACAGGAGGACACACACACTGCAGTACAGACGGGAGGACACACACACACTGCAGTACAGACGGGAGGACACACACACACTGCAGTACAGACGGGAGGACACACACACTGCAGTACAGACAGGAGGACACGCACACAGCAGTACAGACGGGAGGACACACACACTGCAGTACAGACGGGAGGACACACACACTGCAGTACAGACGGGAGGACACACACACACTGCAGTACAGACGGGAGGACACACACACTGCAGTACAGACGGGAGGACACACACACACAGCAGTACAGACAGGAGGACACACACACTGCAGTACAGACAGGAGGACACACACTGCAGTACAGACGGGAGGACACACACTGACGTACAGACGGGAGGACACACACACACTGCAGTACAGTCGGGAGGACACACACACGCTGCAGTACAGACGGGAGGACACGTGATGCTGCGAAATGCAGAGAGGCAGAACCGAGCCGAACCGAGCCGAACCGAGCCGAACAAACACGCTCTCCCGAGGGTGGGCTGTCGGCTCTGTAAATTCTCCACACACTCCACTTATTACAACACCGCCACCTGCTGGTCGCAGCCTGCGTCCAGAGGAACCCCGAGTCGAAACGACTGCGTCTCCAACAAGGAAATGTTGAGAAAAATATATAGAAATGTCAACCTCAGCGTCATAGAGCTTATGATTTCATATGTTTCTTCTTGTGTGACTTAAGATGGGCATTCATGTGTTTTCTTGATGATAGTAGGCCTATAAATAAAGTTGTGTTTTATGTTTTTTGACCCAACATTTGCGCCTGTGCCTTTATCCTCTTGATGAGAAATGTATTTTTAAAAACTAAATTTGTTGCTTGATTGAAAAAAGTTTGGAACTGTGTTATTTATTGATTATTTATTCTAAAAGTGGTCGATTTGATGAAACTTCCTTTTGGCATTCTTCTTAACCACAACGTCAGATATTACTGCCCTCTTGTGGATTTGAAACAAGTCGTGGTGAGTGAGCTCCGGTTCGCCGCTTCTCCTGCGGCAAAGAGCAACACTGTTCAACATTATACGAGAGCATAGTGCGTGTGTTGACCTGCTCGCTTGTTTTGGGGTAATATCGGTGTAATCCTGCTAGTTGGTGCTTGTTTGTTAACCCGTTGGCGTTTATCCAACGTTCCGGTACATGTTCGCCAAATGTATTCCATGCCGCCCGTACGCTGCAGCCGTGGACAGCAATACGCACCTGTCTTGAAGTGATCTGCGGTACGAATGACTGTAAGTTGACATCCTGACGCGTACTCATCTAGAAAGCCTGTCGGGAAGTATGTGAAAATACAACGTGTGGGCTGTTTGTCAGGTTTAATAGCGGGGGGGACACTACCTGTAGATTATCAAGAGGATTGTTAATATTGGTGTTGCGCAGACAGAAATCTGAAGGGTCTGGAACAGATGTATTGTTCTGCCCAGATGTTTGGTTATATTGGGAGAAGGTGGGCAAACCTTTTAGTAATATAACCTCAGCTCGTCTCATTTCGCATCCAGTTGGGATACATTTTGGCCAGAAATTGGCCAGAAAATCAACAGATGAATTACTTTTGGATACATGTGATAATGTGATTAAGAATGATGTTGAAGTTATATTTGACGAGATTTGAATCTTCTTTGTCGATGAAAATGTGTGGATTGGTCAGTTGTTGCTATTGCCGTTTGGAGACAATAGGCGTGGATAGACTATTGACCAACTTTAAACCGACACATATTAGTTATATTTTTAATAGGCGTATAAGAAATTAAACTCAAACTGCTGTAATATTGCAGTACTACGCATTTGCCATTTATCATTAGAAAACGAGTTGGGCCATTGATAGGCCCTATATTGCATTTGAATATGATAGTAGCCTACACATGTTATATTAAGCATATGCAGTATTGGCTAGAATGAGGTGATGGTTTAGTTTGTTTGCCTATATCTGTGCTGTTATATAGGCCCATTGCTTCCACATGCATGGGCTCCGTTTTTCAGATCAAATGTTATAAGTTATAATCACACCCATAATTGTCTCCACTCTACTCTGGATAATCTCTCCGAAGTTATATAAATAACCAGTATAGGCTTCTTATCGGCATGCATGATTCATATTGAAGGGTTTTTATTTTGTAGAAACAGTGTTATAGCTCTGACTCATGGCAGCCCGACATTAAAGGCTGAGTGAGTCCCCTCACAGACATATTTTCAATAAGACTCACTTCTAACTGTTGGACAGCTGCTTTCAGAACCAGTGTTCACGGCCCTATTGGCAGCCCTGGCACCCTTTTCTCTAGAAAGGAACTGAAGTCCCCCAGTGTATTTGACACAAACAAACCCAAACACCCAACATGTTGATGCGAACACGTGCTAAAAATAACGTGGTTAAACGCTTACTTCCTCTATTGTGATTCGTTGATTTTCAGTCGAGTGTTTTGATTGTGCTGAATAGGGACCAATTATCTCGTCTGAGGTGAACATGTAAGAGCTGTTCTTCAACTGCTATTTCTATTTTGGTTATTTCTACATCTATGTCTACATTTGGTCAAATTATATCTAGAAGACAACCGTGCCATGTTTTACCTCAAGCTGTTTTCCTTGTCTGAGTCTAGTGAAAAAACAACATGTTATTTGAAAGTAAGACAGGATGTGTGTGTGTGTGTGTGTGTGTGTGTGTGTGTGTGTGTGTGTGTGTGTGTGTGTGTGTGTGTGTGTGAAAGTGATTTGCTGTGGTTTGTTGTGCATTTGTGTGTACGGTGACAAAACACAAAATGCATTTGAGACTCATGACTCATCTATATCTTGATTCCCTTATTGAACCTACAGTTGTATTTTCAAACACCGTTTTCCTGTTTGGCTGTTGGTTTATTTGTGTGATAGGTTTCTTGTTTTCTGCTTTTGTAAAACCCTTCTGACAATAATGATATATAGAGGAAGGTAAAGATTGAATAGTTGTAGTGGTTTAAAGTGCATGCTGACAGTCTGGGGACCAGGGTGGACTTTATGCAAACAAAATGCATCTGTTCACAGGGTTAATGGAACAATGTCGGGGGTTGAGTATAGCTATTGAGGCTCTTTGAAAACAGCAGTGTGTGAAGTGTTTTTTTTAGACATTTTAGCATTTCAGCTCCCTCGTTGTTTGTGATGGCGATGCTACCAACCACCTTGAAATCTCTTCATCTTTTTGTTCGGCAGACTGGGGGATATTGTCTCAGCCAGTATGGACGTGTTTGACAAAGTGTTCAGATGGGGTGAGAGTGTTTGGCAATGCGAGTGTTTGTGAAGCAGCAAAGTTGGGGACATTTATTCTAGTGACGTGAGTAACACGAGAAATCTCACAGATCTGATGAGATGAATGCTGTCAGGGTCGCAGATGTTGGAAATGGTCTGTTCCCAGGTGATTCTTTCTTTATGTTACTGAAAGTATCTGTAAATCCACAGGCAATGTTTTATGAAAAAACAGGACATATGTACAAATATCTATTTTTTTAACAGTGAGTTCATAGGGCACTTGGTTCATATTCAGCATCCAGTAGTCATTAGCAGCCCTCTGGCTCTGTTACCTTGAATACCTTCTGCAGGCGCTAAATGAGCCGTTACGCAGCCCCGTCCTTTCACTGGTGGCTGTAGGGGTCGTTACCAAGGATGCATCCGACAACTGCATACCTGGGGCTGGCAGAACGCCAGTGTTTGTGACTCCTCCTCTAGCCTACCTCACCTGGCACGTGGAGGAAGTGTTCAAATCGTTATTGTAGTGTTGTTATTAAAGTTGCTATGGTGAGATTTAAGAGCTAATATTTGAGTGTACTTTGTTGACTAAACATGCCAATTTAGACTTTAGACAGCTCCCGGGTCATTTCTGACCAATCAGGCAATCTCTTTTCTGATTGGTTCATGGAATCAATCCTGCCTGTCAATCACAGGATTGTGAAATGCAACACTTGAATCTCACATACTGCAGACTTAACATATTATGTAAGGCAATGACATTTCTTTCATAATGCACAAATTGACAGTGAAGATGATAAGACATCAAACCCCCATACGCAAAGATGGTGCATTTTAACGTATAATCCCATGAGAAACAACCATTTCTTGTTGGTTGAGACGCATGGCCTTCTGGCTTCCTGCCCACTCTAATCTGAAGAAGATGCCAGTAAACACTTTGATATGTGGGTAGACACCAGTGAGCAGATTCACGCTTTACAGTCGCATTTAGGCTGAAGACCGGAGCGGCCACAAACACCTGGACCCTTGTCACCCTGGCTGTTCCATAAACACATGGAGTATCAATCTGCTGTCATGGTGACTGTGTGTATCCTCCTCCATTATGATCTGGTCTCTTAGCACGGTGTGGCGGGCTGCCTCCTCCTCCTCCCTCAACCAGGGAGGAGTTACAGCATGTGATCAGACCTGAACCAGGGAGGAGTTACAGCATGTGATCAGACCTGAACCAGGGAGGAGTTACAGTATGTGATCAGACCTGAACCAGGGAGGAGTTACAGTATGTGATCAGACCTGAACCAGGGAGGAGTTACAGTATGTGATCAGACCTGAACCAGGGAGGAGTTACAGCATGTGATCAGACCTGAACCAGGGAGGAGTTACAGTATGTGATCAGACCTGAACCAGGGAGGAGTTACAGCATGTGATCAGACCTGAACCAGGGAGGAGTTACAGCATGTGATCAGACCTGAACCAGGGAGGAGTTACAGTATGTGATCAGACCTGAACCAGGGAGGAGTTACAGTATGTGATCAGACCTGAACCAGGGAGGAGTTACAGCATGTGATCAGACCTGAACCAGGGAGGAGTTACAGTATGTGATCAGACCTGAACCAGGGAGGAGTTATCGTGGGCAACCCTGTGTGGCCGAACCCAGATGGCAGGAAGTCATCTCTGCCATGGGAACATTAGTAGCAGCTCTATATTGTGCACCACGGCTGGTCTGGTTGTCAGCGCCCATGGTCATGGATGTGATATGTACATACATATGGACACATGGGTCATATGGATGGATGCATCTAATCCATGTGATATGTACATACATATGGACACATGGGTCATATGGATGGATGCATCTATGTGCACCTGGTACACACCTGACAAAGGAGGAGAATGACATCGATGGAAGTCGTGCAGCTGTGCTGTCGAGCAGCGTAGGGAAGGGCAGGGAAGCTGTTAACCCCGGGTCAGAGGTCAGAGGTCAGAGAGGTGTCAGCCTCCCGTGAGTCAACCAGCAGCGTGGCGGCTTTCAGTCGGACACACGAGAGGAAGAGGAGGAGCAGCAGGAGGAGTGAAGGAGTCACGGCTGGGTGGTTGGCTGACTCACAGGAGGGGCTGCGTGTGTTGTACCCTTTGTGTGCTCCTGACTGATGCGCTGATTATTCTGTTTCCTGTCACGGGATTGGAATGCTGGGCTGACCTTCCTGTTGTGTGAGTGGTGGTGTATCACCTGCCGGTCCGTCCCCCGGGCCCAGACCGGTCCGTCCCCCCGGCCCCAGACCGGTCCGTCCCCGGGCCCCAGACCGTCCCCCGGGCCCCAGACCGACGGAGGAAGTGAGCGGGGTTGTGGGTTTCTCTGAGTGTGTGGCGCTGGATGGTGCCGGTTCTCCGGAGTGAAGCGGTTCATCACCATGACTCACCGGTTCACCAGTCATTTGGAAGACCTGTGGAGCAAAGGGAAGGATCACGGAACATGGTATTTACAGTGCATTTACATTTATATGTGTTTTTATATAGGTAAAGATGGCATGAAAGAGAAAGGTGTTGTGGCAGATTAACCACGGTTTTTATCAGGTGTGTGTGTTAATAATAATAATAATATTAAGGTAGGGCATTCAGTGTGTCTGTATGTGTATGTTTAATGATAATGATGATAATCTGGGTTGTTAGGTGTGCATTGTGTGCGTGAGGAGTGTGTGTGAAAGGGGAAGTGCTCTCCCTGCACCTTTAATGTTAAACTTCTGTGGTTAATATGCTTGCAAATCCACCAAGAATATGTAGGTTGTAAGCACACATCAGTGTGTTTTGGCAATGCACACACACACACACACACACACACACACACGTGCAGGCGAGATGAATGGACAGAGGAGGATTATAGTCTTCAGAGTCTTCAGAGGAAGACAGTTGACTCGATACGAGTCAGAGTCATCAGCCGGAAAGAGCGACTCACTTTTACTGGAAACAAGCGTGTGTGTGTGTGTGTGTGTGTGTGTGTGTGTGTGTGTGTGTGTGTGTGTGTGTGTGTGTGTGTGTGCGCGCGCGCGTGCGTGCGTGCGTGCGTGTGGAGGAGGATGAATGTGAGCAAGGGGCAGTGCTCTCTCCCACACCTTTATCTCCTAACTGGAGTGAGTCTCAGAGTGCTGGTCCTCACCGCGGAGGAGGAGAGAGAGGGGGAGAGAGGGGGAGAGAGGGGGAAAGAGGGGGAGAGAGAGGGGGAGAGAGGGGGAGAGCCGTATCACAGGGAGGGGCTGGCGGGGATGTGGATGGAGACCCGGGACAGTTAGCCAGCAGGCAGCAAGACGTCTTGTGGGACAAGCGATGGATACCAGGAGGTCCTCAGGTAAGGTCTGGCTGTGTTTGGCTCTACTTCAGCAGGGACGAGTGTTCTTCAAGTCAACTGTTGTTGTATTTTGCTGTGTGGAAGCGTCCGTTTTCTGTCTACGTTTAGTGTATATATCATGTACCTGATGTGCGGGTGTTTTTGCTATTTTTGTTATTAAAATATTATATAGTAGTATATATTATATATTATATATATTATATAGTAGTATATATTATAGCATATTTTGGATATTACAACATAAGTGTTAAAATGTTGTCCCCCTTTACTGCTCAACCCCAAAATATGTAGTTGGTTTCAGGGATTTCACGTCCTTTTCTGCGCAGAACGGTCGTCCTCCATGTTGATTCATGTGTACGCCTGCTTGAGGTTAAGTGACTCGAGAGAAATGTGTTGATGGACTGCAGGTGATTGGTAAAGATAGATAGATATATAGATAGATAGATAGATAGATAGATAGATAGATAGATTGATAGATAGATAGATAGCAACATATATACACACACATATATCACACATGTAGAGGACCATAGAACAAAATTAAAAATAAAATAAAATTATAAAAGGATCCACAGCCACGCCCCCTGAGGATCCACAGCCACGCCCCCTGAGGATCCACAGCCACGTCCCCTGAGGATCCACAGCCACGCCCCCTGAGGATGCACAGCCCCGCCCCCTGAGGATCCACAGCCACGCCCCCTGAGGATCCACAGCCATGCCCCCTGAGGATCCACAGCCCCGCCCCCTGAGGATCCACAGCCCCGCCCCCTGAGGATCCACAGCCACGCCCCCTGAGGATCCACAGCCATGCCCCCTGAGGATCCACAGCCCCGCCCCCTGAGGATCCACAGCCCCGCCCCCTGAGGATCCACAGCCACGCCCCCTGAGGATCCGCAGCCACGTCCCCTGAGGATCCACAGCCCCGCCCCCTGAGGATCCACAGCCACGCCCCCTGAGGATCCACAGCCACGCCCCCTGGTCTTCAGCTCGGCAGCATGTGACTCCAGAGTGGTTCAGGTTTCACAAACATCAGTCATGGCAGCAGTCCCCACCAGCCCCACCAGCCCACACCGCAGGTCAACAGACCCCTGCTGAGGCCCTGAGCAGCAGGATGGTACAGCTGCCCTCTACATGTTCATCATTGGAACTCCTCAGCAGGAAATCCACTGAGCCCAACACTTGTCTCCAGTCCAGGTTGTGTGTCACCACGGCGATGTCATCACTGGTGACACACACACACACACACACACATACACACACACACACAGACACACACACACACACACACAGACACACACACACACACACACACACACACACACACACACACACACACACACACACACACCCCTGAGATGTGTTCCGTGTTCTCTCAGTCGCCCGCGTCGCCCTTACTGTCCGTCGGCCCCGTGGGTGAATCCCCGGTGTATGCGTGGCGTTGGTGTGTGCGTGGCGTTGGTGTGTGCATGGCGTTGGTGTGTGCGTGGCGTTGGTGTGTGCGTGGCGTTGGGGTGTGCGTGGCGTTGGTGTGTGCGTGGCGTTGGGGTGGCTGAGCGCGTGTGAAAGTAGAGAGTTGTTATTGTTCTCCACACGCCCACAGGAAGTAGCTGGTGGAGCGTGAACCACAGGTACAACACGCTACAGTACAGATGCAGAAGATAGCAGAGAGAACATGTGTACACAGTGTCATGGCGTCACAGGAGCGCAGGTCCATTCCAGCCCGGCCACAGCAACAAGCAGCAGATGATGTGGCTTCCGCAGGGGGACATATTTTCGGCATGAGGACGCGTGTATTTCTGTAACATATTGCTGTGACACCATATTGCGTTTCGTCTCGGCTTTGTCGGTATGTGAGATTTATTGCCTGTAAGCTGTGACCCCCCACTCACCCCCCACCATCCCTCTCCCTCCTCTCTTTGTACGCCATGGAAATGTAAATAGGAATGTCTCCACTTTCACTTTCACTTTCACTCCCCTGTTCTCTCCATGGGGGGGGGGCTCCAGCGTCCCCCCCCCCCCACGCTGGGTCACGGCCTCCTGTCTGGTGGTCACCTGGTGTGGTCACGCCCGCAGCCATTACAGTGTGTCATTAATCCTCCTCACGCTGGCGTGCGATGGTTCTGGGGGGTCGGGGGTCACCATGGACAATGATGACCCCCGCTCTGCGGTGATTTCCCAGCGGCGGGGAGCTGTTGCCATGGCGCTGACAGCACATGTCAGATGGATGAGGTGGAGGAGATGCTGGAGGAGCTGAAGGCTGCGCTGCTCGCACCTCTCCACCCACCTCTCCCTCCACCTCTAGATCCTCCTCTCCTCCACCTCTCCCTCCACCTCCACCCCGCCTCTCCCTCCACCTCTAGATCCTCCTCTCCTCCACCTCTCCCTCCACCTCCACCCCGCCTTCCACCTCCACCTCTAGATCCTCCTCTCCTCCACCTCCATCCTGCCCTCAGCCCCTCCTCCACCCACCCTCTACCCCGCCCTCCACCCTTCCTCCACCCTTCCTCCACCCCCCCGACCCCTCCTCCACAGTGAGACCGGTGTCTCCCGTTATGGAATGATGATCTATTTGACCTTCTGGTACCCAATTCATAACGGTGTACACCATCATAACTTGACATGACCCCGTGACTTTAATCTCACAGTATTGAATGATGCTGTTAAGGGTCATAAACACTGTATAGTAATGTAACACAATGTGTGCATAAAGATAATGAGGCACCAACGCTAGACTTGCGGCGCCCCAGTGATGAATCTGTTCTCCACACAATAATTAATAACACAATAATAATTCTCCACACAAGAATTCCACAGAATGTATGCGTGTGTCCCTGTGCATATCTTACGAGTCTGGTGGCTGATATTTCAAAGGACTCTTGATATGATACAAAAAAAGAAATCCCATTAGCAGATTGGCTGATTCTTTACCCCCCCCCCACCATCTTCTACTTCCAAGGTCCCCGTCTGTTGTGGGAACACACACTCACACACACACACACACACACACACACACACACTCACACACACACACACACACACACACACACACACACACACACACACACACACACACACACACACACACACACACACACACTCACACACACACACACGTGTGTGCATGCACATGCATATTCATGGTGCTATCCGGCCCGCCATTAAGGATAATCGCTCTAGTTTACCCCATGTGTGAACTCCCCAATGCCACAGCCAGGGAGCATTACCTTTACACTCAGGAGGAGCATTACCTTTACACTCAGGAGGAGCATTACCTTTACACTCAGGAGGAGCATTACCTTTACACTCAGGAGGAGCATTACCTTTACACTCAGGAGGAGCATTACCTTTACACTCAGGAGGACCATTACCTTTACACTCAGGAGGAGCATTACCTTTACACTCAGGAGGAGCATTACCTTTACACTCAGGAGGAGCATTACCTTTACACTCAGGAGGAGCATTACCTTTACACTCAGGAGGACCATTACCTTTACACTCAGGAGGAGCATTACCTTTACACTCAGGAGGAGCATTACCTTTACACTCAGGAGGAGCATTACCTTTACACTCAGGAGGAGCATTACCTTTACACTCAGGAGGAGCATTACCTTTACACTCAGGAGGAGCTTTACCTTTACACTCAGGAGGAGCATTACCTTTACACTCAGGAGGAGCATTACCTTTACACTCAGGAGGAGCTTTACCTTTACACTCAGGAGGAGCATTACCTTTACACTCAGGAGGTGCTTTACCTTTACACTCAGGAGGAGCATTACCTTTACACTCAGGAGGAGCATTACCTTTACACTCAGGAGGAGCTTTACCTTTACACTCAGGAGGAGCTTTACCTTTACACTCAGGAGGAGCATTACCTTTACACTCAGGAGGAGCATTACCTTTACACTCAGGAGGAGCATTACCTTTACACTCAGGAGGAGCATTACCTTTACACTCAGGAGGAGCATTACCTTTACACTCAGGAGGAGCATTACCTTTACACTCAGGAGGAGCTTTACCTTTACACTCAGGAGGAGCATTACCTTTACACTCAGGAGGAGCTTTACCTTTACACTCAGGAGGTGCTTTACCTTTACACTCAGGAGGAGCTTTACCTTTACACTCAGGGGGAGCATTACCTTTACACTCAGGAGGAGCATTACCTTTACACTCAGGGGGAGCATTACCTTTACACTCAGGAGGAGCATTACCTTTACACTCAGGAGGAGCTTTACCTTTACACTCAGGAGGAGCATTACCTTTACACTCAGGAGGAGCATTACCTTTACACTCAGGAGGAGCTTTACCTTTACACTCAGGAGGAGCATTACCTTTACACTCAGGAGGTGCTTTACCTTTACACTCAGGAGGAGCATTACCTTTACACTCAGGAGGAGCATTACCTTTACACTCAGGAGGAGCTTTACCTTTACACTCAGGAGGAGCATTACCTTTACACTCAGGAGGAGCATTACCTTTACACTCAGGAGGAGCTTTACCTTTACACTCAGGAGGAGCATTACCTTTACACTCAGGAGGAGCTTTACCTTTACACTCAGGAGGTGCTTTACCTTTACACTCAGGAGGAGCTTTACCTTTACACTCAGGAGGAGCATTACCTTACCTGCCTCTAATGCCAGCGCTAACGCTGGGGCCCGGCGGGGGCCTGGTGTTGACGGACTCCTGCCCCCCTCAGGGCTGATGGGGTAACAGCCCCGCCAGCTGAAGGACAGACAGGGAGAGCGGGGAACGGGTTCCCACTCTGGTAGCCAGTGCCCTGATGCTGCTGTGGAGCATCGCTCTGTTTGTGTCGTTTCACCAGTTTGGTTTTCTCTCTGTATGTACACTATGTTCTGTTTTCTGAGATCCTGGGTTGACTTGTTGTTTGATGTGGTGCAGGCGACCAGACGACTGCATCACAGTCAGTGTTTCCCTCGGATGGGGAACACTGGTAGCATGTTTGTATTCAGTTAGATCACATCTACTGCATTGCATGTGCACCGTCAGTGAGCTGGGAAACTTTGCAAGCTTACTGATTTTGCTCATTAAACAGGTGGCCGTGATTTGGAGATGGCCTTCGATAAAACCTCCAAAAATACCCTCTGAAACCAAACAGGGCTGCTTTTATGAACCAAGGAAACACCCTGTTCTTCTGCTGCCACTGTATTCCTCTTACCGCACGCTGGTTACTTCCTCATCACAAAGCTGCCATGATTTGGCACCACAGAGTTGTTGTTGTGTTGATGATGACGATGGCGTTGATTATTGTTGTTACTATTTGGTTATTACCGTCTGAGTCAAACTGTGACTTCCCTCCCGGGGAACGTAACAGCCCCCCCTGCTGTCTGTTTCCAGAAGGAGCCGTGGAGCTGAGAGCCGTCCACCTTGTGCACAACCTGCACACGCTAACCTGACCCACCGCGACCCCCCGTGACCTCAGCAACGTTCAGCAACAGGAGCCTGGCCAGCACCTCGGACCTCCACAAGCATTCAGACAGGGCCACAGGTCTGGAGTGTTGGCTATGTATCTCCATAGAAGGTTGGACTCTGCACCCAGAGCCTGATTTCCTCTGGTGGATTAGGTGTTCATTACAGTCTAGCACCATATGAAATCAGTGTTCTTGGCTGCTGGACTGTCAGCGTGTACATCATGTACAGAAGTAGTGGAAACACATCAAGAAGATATAAATAAAGGATGTAGCCCAAAGAGACGTATGGAGGTATGGAAAGGCTGTTGGTCTGTGATTAATCGGTATTATTGCACCCTCTACCCTAAACCCCTCCTACCAAACAATAACCAATCACACACGGGCAAAAGTCAGCGCAGATAGGCGACCAGGAACTTGACTTTGTCGAGAATTTTCCTGATTGGATGCTACAAGGCTACAAGCTACAGGCCTGATTGGTTATAGAATTTAGTCTTTTTAGCATAACTTTAGATTTACTGTTGCTGCTGGGATGTTATCATTATGAAATAAATAAATTAGTATTTTATTGTATTGTACAGTAATTACTGTTTGTGATCATCATATCAATTAAATCTAATTAAATAATTAAATGGCCACATCAAATAAAGCTTTGATAAGAATGAGAATGTGTTTGTATCTACCTATGTGTGTGTGTGTGTGTGTGTGTGTGTGTGTGCGTGTGTGCGTGTGTGTGTGTGTTTGTGTGTGTGTGTGTGTGTGTGTGTGTGTGTGTGTGTGTGTGTGTGTGTGTGTGTGTGTGTGTGTGTGTGTGTGTGTGTGCGTGTGTGTGTGTTTGTGTGTGTTAGTAACTGAAAGGCTGCCATGACAGTCGGAAGGGCCACGATGCTTGTAGCATGACTTCAGCCACGATGCTTGTAGCATGACGTCAGCCACGATGCTTGTAGCATGACGTCAGCCACGATGCTTGTAGCATGACGTCAGCCACCATCGTTCAGTTGAGTGACAGAAGTCCTGGAGGTCAGCGACATGAGCTGAAAGGACACCCGACACGGGATCTTCAATGTTAAGACCGAATGGTCAATCCATACATGCGGGTAGATTACTTGAAGTATAGTCTCACAATTCAGACTTTTGTTTTATTTTTTGAAGAAGAAATATTCTGTGTTCCGAGATTAGATTTAGCACCATCTGCTGGTCATACCTGGAATGTATCAGTGCAAAACATTTATATTACATTCACATTTACATTCACATTTACATTTACATTTAGGGAATTTAGCAGACGCTTTTATCTAAAGTGACTTACAAAAAGTAAATTTGTCAGAAGAAGTTACAAGATTTAAATTTCTGTTAATACAGTAAGAAATACGAGAACAAGTTTCAAGCTTTTTAATTGCTAGGTTAAACATTGCTTGTATACATATCTTACCTTGTGTACGAAAATGCATGCATTAATTAGATATGTCAATGTCAATGTCAATTTGATTTAAATAGCGCATTTACAGACGGCTTCGCCGCACCAAAGTGCTTCACAATAAACTGCAATAATCAAGGAATGAGCTAAGGCACAGAAATGCAAAAAAAGAGAATATTTAAAACTATATAGGCCTACTGGCGCATAAAGGGAGACACTAGCCAAAGGCAAGTGAATAGAGGTGGGTCTTTAAAAGGGACTTAAAACCATTCAGAGACTGATGTGGAGTGGCAGTTCCAGAGTCTAGATATCTTACAAATTTTTTTGAGTGACACTCACTGATTGTTGTCTTGTATTATCGGCATCTATGCTAAAGTATGATCTTATTTATAGTTGATGTAAGGCAGTATATCTTCTGTAGCACATATTTCTTGATTAGAGTTTGTATTTTTAATGCTTTTTGATCCTTCTGATATACTGTAGGGTAATGCGTGTTTAGCGTGGGACGCCATTTTATTTTTTAATGTAAGGCTGGCAATGAGATTAAATGTGTTATCGGAACAGTTACTGAACTGTGTTAGCATTAATTATTGGAATGTACTAGCATGTAAATGTACTAAATAAGAACTGTAAATGTACGTTATCAACCTTATAGATACTGTGCTGGATAATAAACTACAGAGAGAGGGAGAGAGAGAGAGAGAGAGATTTACATGTGCAATTCATGAAATCAATTTTGTTAGATTGGTACAGCTTTGGAGAAGTAGTCTCCAGAAAGATTGAGATTTCAAAAGTTCAGTTCGTTAGTCGAATAAAAATCAAGAGCAAAAATTATTTTGATCTTGTTGGTTATTGAAATAATGAATATGAAGTAAGGTTTTAGTGTTTGCCGGTGCCTACACCTGCTCTAGGTAGGCTATTGTCTGACACGCCCCTTATGGAGAAGAGAGTAGGAGCGCAGCCTCAGACCGTTAGAGTCATAGACATCTTATAACATATGACATATGATGTCATAGGTCAGAGTGGTCGAGCTCAAATTCAATTCAATTCAATTCAAATCACTTTATTTGTCCCCAAGGGGCAATTTAAAAGGGCGCATTACAGTAGCTTATTCAATAATTCAAGGGACACAATCAACAACATAACCAGCACGCATAGGCCTACTATACGATCAACCAACACACATTTCACAGGCACACTGCACAATCATACAATACACACCACATATTCATCACATAGTAGTATTTATAAAAGTTTTAAAAGTTCTAAAAGTTCTTAAAGTGCTTCCTTAGTGCTTATAACAAGTGCATATAGAGGCCGTTACAATCATATGTTCATGTATCAGTTAGCATTCATAAACTGGGCAGCCCTGGGAATGAAGGTTGCCTTCCTCCTCTGGGTCCGGCAAAGCGGACAGCGGAGTCTGCGTCCCGAGGGGAGCCACTGAAACTCAGGAAACAGAATGTGAGAGGGCTCCTGAATAATCCTGTGTGCTACCTTTACAGTCTGCTGGTCACATAGGGCAGTGAGAGTCCGGACGGGCTGCTCAATGATTTTTGAGCAAACCTTAACCACATTTACCAGGCGGTTTCTGTTATGCAGGGTGATGGAGTGGAACCAGCTAGTGAAGGAGAAGGTTATTACATTTTCAATGCAGGGATAGTAGAATCTGATGAGAATGTCCCTGCCAATCTGACTTCAGCTTCCTGAGTAGGTACAGTCTCTGATGGCACCTTCTAAGGATCTCCTCTGTATTAGAGGAAAACCTTAGCAGGTTATCAAAGGCTGTACCCAGGTATTTGTACACCTCCACTATCTCCACTGCCTCCTGGATGATGGTGGTGACTGCTTCGGCCAACTGTCTCTGTTTGGGTGAGAAGGTTACAATCATCTCCTTGGTTTTACTTATGTTCAGCTCAAGACACGACTTTTCGCACCAAGCTATGAAGTCCTGCAGGGCTGAGCTGTGATGTTGTGTATGGCTGGGAAGAAGAGACAGGAGGACTGTGTCATCGGCAAATTTCACAAAGTGGCAGTTTGGCTGGGTGGATCTGCAGTCGTCAGTGTAGAGGATGAAGAGAAGTGGGGAGAGGACACAGCCTTGTGGAGAGCCAGTGGAAGTGAAGAGGGTGTCAGACAGAAGTCAAAGTAGTGCTCATGTCCATCCTTCACATTACAAGACTAAGGAATCGAGAGGACGTTTCTCTCTCCCGTGGTGAACCATAAAGTGCACAGGCACAACAGATGTGCAAGATGTGCAACAAGACATTCCTAATACTAAAACTAAACATGATTTTCAAACAGATATGATAGAGATAAAAAGACCTACCTACCTCCCTACGTGTGAAAACAATGAATTCAAAAGATCAAAGTAGCTAGAGTTATTAAGTTGGGAAACATCTGTCTGCAGGCACATTAAATGAAATGTACCGTTATACCGGGGAGTTGTGATCTGCTTTGTGACTGAGCTCCATCCAGAGGCCTGAACCACTCCCTGAGACTAAAACAACCATTCAATCAAACCAGAAGACCAAACCATCAAACCAACACTACACCTAAACTCTCAAATCAAACCTAAAGATCTCTCCAACAGAATGAACCCTGAAACCTTGAACCAAACCCTGATGCTTACAGAACCCGTGAAAATCATAAACAAAACCCTCAAACACCACCAATGAGAGCCCTGAACCCCAACAACAATCCCTATCAATGAACCCTAACCCTCGCCATAACCCTAACCCTCACCCTTAAACCTTATCCTTTTTTTATAACATTTTATTTTGTAGTTGTATTTTGTGGTCATATTCATGTCACCATGAAAATCTCTAACTATGAAATATGTCAAATATAAATCCTTCTTATTGTTATTCCCCCTCCAGTCTTTTTCACTATAAATACATGTTGTACCTCATGCGATTGCACTATAAATACATGTTGTACCTCATGCGATTGTACTATAAATACATGTTGTACCTATACATCATGTGATTGCACTATAAATACATGTTGTACCTCATGCGATTGTACTATAAATACATGTTGTACATCATGCGATTGCACTATACATGTTGTAGCCATACATCATGCGATTGCACTCTAAATACATGTTGTAGCCATACATCATTGCACTGCATGGCTGCTGTTGCCACATGTTAATACCAGGGAATATTGCCCAGGCCACTTAGCACACATCACTAGTTAAACATAATTATAACATCAGCTCAAAACAAGAGCGTGTGAAAGTGTGTTTTACATGAAGGCCCTCTTTCCATTCTTTCAGCACCGCGGAGAGCATCGGGAGACAGGAAAGGGTGGAGTCTACAGTTCCAACATCTTTATGTTCTCGTTGGTCGGCGCAGGGCAAGCAGCAAATGCTTTCCTCCGAGCGATCCTCTAGGATCCTCTAGGATCCTCTAGGATCCTGCCGGGTGCGAGTGGGCGAGCAGGGGGCGTGTCAGAGCCTCGCGTCACGTGACCGCTTTACGCATCCATTCCGCGAAGGAACAGATTGAGTGGACGCGAGATTTGCGAGACGTATACGCGAATGTATTTCCCACAAAATATCGGTTTTGAATGCAAATCCAACTCGACTCAACGGAAACATTGTAGCACCCCAATCGCGGAGTAATTTAGGTAAGATACATTTCCTGTAATTGTTGCAATAATAGAGCCTACTTGATTTTTGTTCACGGCACGAACAAATGGTTGTGGCATTTGTATATTCGAATTGATTATACATTACGATTCGTTACGAGTAATTGATTATCCGAATCACAAGAATGCAAATACTTGATTTGTCAGGCGTTGAACACAGGCTGTTTAAAGGCTGTCCATCCTCGGTCGTAGGCTCCTGCTCTTGAAGGACGCTCCTCCATCGTCTGCACGATGCCTTGCATCCCTTTGCAACATCACGACGGCTACCCGTTCGGCAAAATGCATTTTGAATGGACCCATTCATTTACCAACCAAACATCTATAGCATCTAACATCTTCGTGTGGTGGCAGATCACGCGTCTGATCATTGGACATTAAAATGTCCTTGGTAGCTTGTGGCTGGAGTAGGCTATGGGCCACATACTCCCATCACTCGACTAGATGCGAGCGATTATTTGATTGAAAACAAAGCTCTTAGCATAGGCCTACCGAAACACTGGTAGGCCTACAGTCATTGAAATTGGCATAATGATATCTGATTATTTAAATAGTCTATCTGTTCATAGTGGAGAGAAGGCCATAGAGAGGCAGTGCATGGTCCATCACAATGTCTATGTCATTGATTCTATTTTTAGTGTAAGGCTTGTTTTTTTTTTTATATTGATCTAAAAACATACTGTATCAAAGGGATATCACGTGTATGGTTGTATGTAATGTGTATTGTTATCGCCGAGAGAATGGTGACATGTCGACCAAAGGAAGGTAATGTGTGCTAAAGGCCTGTAAAGGTATGTCGTGTTTACTACTGGATCATGTGGCTCTAACCATTGTGTCATGCTCTGCAGTTTCATCCTGCAAACTACCTTAAGACGGAAGTGTCCTTTTCCACCAAGTAGAAGACATTTTGATCTGCACTATGGCAGGTAACTGTGAACCAGTGATATTAACTATGATATGTGTGTACAATAATACTGGTCTGAATTTCTCCAAACTGGAAGGAATGATAACCAAAAGAATGTGCAACAATACGTGCTGCATGTCTATTGTTTTGAATGGACTTTGGCTGTCATACCTTCCACACGTGACACATAGCAATGTGCTTGTGGGCCCCTAGAAAACAACTTCCCACCGCTGCCTCACTTCATTCCTCTGAAGCCCTGCTTCTACCAGGACTTCAACGAGATCCCGGAGCAGCGCCGCACCATGTGCAAGAGAATTTATTACCTATGGATCTGTGAGTTTATTCAGGCAGTCAAGCCTGTTGCTGCCTTCTGCTATTGAATAAGAGTGTGTTCTTATTTCAGAGTGAGAAATGGCTTCATGCTGCACTGTGGTACTGTTGACTAACCCTGCTTGTTGTTTCTGTCATGCAAAGCATTTCTTGTTTTGCCATAAATGTTATGGAGGCCAGGCGATGGAGGTCTGGTATAGCCAGCTTCCTGTGTTTCAGCAAAGACAGCAACAGAAGATATTGCCTACTGTATTGATCCCAGAACGTACATTTCTTCTTCGATTTGTTAATATTCTATTTCAGTAAATGGTGTGTTCAAATGATGTATGTATGATAGTAGATGGAAAAGGGAGAAGATGTGAAGTGTTAGAACATGGATTGTAAGCTTTAGGCAGCTATGTGTTACCTGTTAGCCTCTTTGTTAACTAGAACATTTACCTCAATGATATTCATATATTACATTATTACATATGCCTAAAAACACTCACATAATGCATTGAACATCTGTTTCATTCACACATAGGTTTGACGATTCTATTCTTAAAAGTAAGTTTAATGTTTAACTCAAGAGTTAACCCCAGTGTACCCCAACCACTGTAGAGTAGTTACTGTGTGTGCAAGAAACAAAGAAGCATGTAGCACTATTTAAATACCTAACTTAGTCATGTAGTTATATTCTAGTAGTATAGCTGGTAGTCATCAGATGAGGTGCTGTTTGGCTACTGATCACATGCATACAGCATTCTGATGGAGCTCATTTCATTGGATGTTGTGCTCCTGTCTTCATCCTCACAGTGAACAGTGCCACACTGGCCGTGAATCTCATTGGCTGCTTGGCATGGATGTGTGGTGGAGGCGGAGCCACCAACTTTGGCATGGCCATCCTATGGCTGATTCTGTTCACGCCCTGCTCCTATGTGTGCTGGTTCAGGCCCATCTACAAGGCCTTCAAGTAAGTCTCCTCTAGAGGACTCTGCGTAGCAGTCTGTGGTGTGTTAGTCTACGGTCTATTCAACTCTACAGCTGGAAATAACCTCCGTATTCAGAAAAAACTGACCGCCGAATGCCAAAATGGACCTATCAGAATCAAGTATTCAACAAAGCTGTGTAATAACGACAAACAAAGTAACATGTATGACATAATTTATATGACTACGGAAGACTGCACATGACTACATTACAAATAAATATGCAAATCCTTAGTGTGGCTGACTCATGTTATCCAACAAAACATTGCAAGGTGACTGTTTTTCTATTTCTTAACACTCCTACACTCTGTTGGACTTCCATCACAGGACCGACAGCTCCTTCAACTTCATGGCCTTCTTCTTCGTGTTCATGGCCCAGGTTGTGATCAGCATCATCCAGACGGTGGGCATTCCAGGCTGGGGGGTCTGGTGAGTTCTCAGTATCTTTACGGGTCACTTTTGTCACTTTGGTTTTCACTTTCGTGAGAAAACAGACAGGAGTCCACACATGATGAAAGGATAAAGTAATGTGTGTATTTGTAATAAGCTGATGAAGAGAGAACATGTGATCTGAACAGCAGCAGACCAAACCAAAGGAAAAGGAACTAAAAGGAAGAGGCAACCTGTTCTGTGAGGAGAGAGAGGCTGCTATGGTTCACCTGGTGAAGCCTGAGGACCATCCTTCTCAGGTGCATCAGCTCTGCAACGCTGTCTCCCTGCCCAGACAGGCAAACAGCAGGACGGCCAGAAGACAGACAGGCCGAGAGAGAGAGAGAGAGGGTCAGCACACTTTCTGCTCACAGACCACGCGTGACCACCACAGTACACCTACTGTGAACGGAACAAGGAACCGGAGTTAAAAGGAGAACCAAACACCAACACCACTTGTGCTTTGGTTTGCGTTAAACACATGTGGTTTCATGCACAACTACCTCCATAACCTGAAGGCAGGTTCAACTACCTCCACAACCTGAAGGCAGGTTCAACTACCTCCACAACCTGAAGGCAGGTTCAACTACCTCCACAACCTGAAGGCAGGTTCAACTACCTCCACAACCTGAAGGCAGGTTCAACTACCTCCACAACCTGAAGGCAGGTTCAACTACCTCCACAACCTGAAGGCAGGTTCAACTACCTCCACAACCTGAAGGCAGGTTCAACTACCTCCACAACCTGAAGGCAGGTTCAACTACCTCCACAACCTGAAGGCAGGTTCAACTACCTCCACAACCTGAAGGCAGGTTCAACTACCTCCACAACCTGAAGGCAGGTTCAACTACCTCCACAACCTGAAGGCAGGTTCAACTACCTCCACAACCTGAAGGCAGGTTCAACTACCTCCACAACCTGAAGGCAGGTTCAACTACCTCCACAACCTGACGGCAGGTTCAACTACCTCCACAACCCTCCACATCCACAGGTTCAACCCCCTGGCCACAAGGCGTGGCCACAAGGCGTGGCCAGGGGGCACCAGACACCATTGAAGGTGTCCAGAACTATGAGGGCTGCAAATGGTTCAAACTAATTGCTTCATGAAAACATGCATTTTTTAGAACAAATATTAAATATTTACAATTCTGACCCTGTGGTGTTGGTAGTTCAAGATCAATATATAAATATGAAATATTATATATAAAAATGTATTAGGAGATGTCACATCACTATGTATGTGTGTGTGTGTGTGTGTGTGTGCATGAAATGTGTTTGCATAATAAATAATACCCATTCAATACAGTGGAAATAAACTGCATACAAGTGGTGTTGAATGTTGCACTGTAATAACGTTGCATATTGCTCACGTCCTGGTTTCTCACCCGGTTCCTGCTGTGTGTTTCTTTGCTAGCGGTTGGCTTGCTACCATCACCTTCTTCAGCACCAACGTGGGCTCCGCCGTGGTCATGCTGATTCCCACAATAATGTTCACTGCAGTGGCTGTTCTGTCTTTCATCGCCCTCACTAAGGTACCACTAGATACCTCTCAACAAGGTCTCTGTTGGCCACAGCTGAAGTGTAAAACGCATGTCGGTCATGTGACATTGGTCATGTGACATTGGTCATGTGACCCGGGAACTGTGCGTGTTGTGTCCTAAAGGCCACACCTGCTGCATGTCTAGGCCTCTCTCTCTTAGCTTTAAACAAACCAGACACGCTTCCTTTATCCAGACCCGGCTTGTGCTGCTGGGCCGGTGCTGGTGGCTCCCCCAGCCGGAGCAGCGGCTCTGTGTAGTGTTTGTGTGGTCGTCACGGTGATGAGCCCGGGCTCTGCCTCTAACCCAGCCCTCTGTCCCGGCAGGTCCACAACCTGTACCGCGGCAGCGGGGGCAGCATGGGCAAGGCCCAGGAGGAGTGGACCACAGGGGCCTGGAAGAACCCCCACGTCCAGGAGGCGGCCCAGCACGCCGCCATGGGCGCCGCGCAGGGCGCCATGCAGCAGAACATGCAGCAGAACATGCAGCAGCAGAACATGCAGCAGAACCAGTACTCTGCCGCCCCCACCTACAACTACGACGAGCCCATGTAGGAGGGTGGGGGGTGGGGGGTATGGGGGGGCAGTAAGAACACCATTCACACTTAGACCGCCCTCATCCTGCCCCGCCTCAGTGGGGAGGCGGAGTGCAGTGCATTGTGGGGGATGCCAAGCGTATGGCTCATACTTAAGGTTTTGTTTCAAGTCTCCTGCTGGTTTAAAGGGCGGTTCGTCCTCTCTTAGACTTACTGGTTGGCAGGTCATGTAGTCCAACCCAACCCTTGAATGCTTCACAGTGGTAATATGATATGTTTTAATCACAACGTTGGGAAAAGAAGAATGTTTAGTAGCATTACCTACTGCCAAGATTAGCATTTCCTCTCTGTGTCTCCACACCTCCTTCTTACTTTTATTTTGTGAAAATCCGTCTGAACTTTCAATCAATGCAAATAGAAACTATTACTATTACTACTAACTTATTCAGAAGTAAATGTGGGGAAGAAAGTATCATTTGCCATTCGTCTCAAGACATCATACATCAAGATGTGTACAAAAATCAAAATGTTAATACATACAGAATATAAAGATTTAAATGTAGTCTCTTGTTATACGATACCAATTGAGCTCATATCGTACAGAGGTTCGAGAGTAAGGCTGAAACAGGCTCACCAGTTTACAGTCACTCTTTTAAATGTGTTAATTACCAATGCGTACCAATGAGAATCTCCCCAGTTCTAATATCTCTCGATTTCAAGCATCAATTACTTTCTCAGGAAAGTGTGTGAGTTGGTTTTAAATGGTGCGTGTGAAGTCACAGTCTGTCATCGCCCCTCTATTCCAGCCCCGTGGGCTAACGCTTCATAGTTTGAGCCTCCTGATCACAAAGGGACACATTTGTTTTGAACAACATCCTACACAGACTTTGCGTTTGGAGTGAGCACACCAGGTCTCAGATCAATGGGGGTTGAGAGTCCATCCAGAAGTGAAGCCCACGTTCGTAGTTCCTTGGATAACATTCCAAATTAATGTTGTACAGTTTGAAGTTGAGGATTAATTAAGGATTAACTCTTCTGCCCGAGCAGCAGTAGGATACAATTAATTGATGTTGTGCGTGGTCCAGGCATTGTATTAAGTGATGGATGTTCTACTTGTTAACTAATTCTCTCTTCATTCCCCACTAAAACCCCAACTGTAAATGATTACATGGCTGCTTATTTCTCAAACTCTGGGTTTTTTGGGCATCAGTGTGTCAATGTATGGCTGTTGTTATTCCATGAATAGATGTAGTATGGTATATATGATAATATTATAGGGTATAAATCCAGTCGAATATTTCCTTTTGGTCTAAAAACTAGAACTGATGCAACTTGATTCTTTCATTTGGTGACGACATGGCTTTCCTTTGCAGTGAAACCTGTTAGCCTCAATTCCTCAAGTCCACTTAGAGGTGTGTCCAGCAGGTTCAAGGTTATAGGGTTAAAGGGTAAGGTTATAAGGTCAAGGTTATAGGGTACAGTCAGAGTAATTCAGTATTAGGCTCGATGCAGCTGGGAAGCTACAGAATGCTAGTTAATTCAAAACCTGTGAGTTGTCTCGTCTGATTGTGATGTGGTATATAAAACTGACTTTATTTTTCCGTTACCCTGTTGTTTTGTACAGCCCTCGTTGCGTGTTGTGGAGGGTGTGTGGCTCATATCCTCCGTCTCTCCATGTCTACCTGCTACAGATTTACAACACTTTTTTTCCACAATTCACGTTTACATGAGTGAACTTAAAACTACTGACCTCACCCTGATTGGGCATGACGCATAGTGAGGCAATACAAATCAAAATCTATATTTAGAATGATATTAAGTAAGGAAATAATAACAAAGGTCCTTTTCTGGTGGCGGTTAGTTTATCAGAATGCATACGCGACCAGAAACATTAAGTTAATATTGCATTTGTTTAACCTGCTCTGCTTTTAAGTGTGATACAGTGAATATCATGCAAACGTCACAGTGTTTGCACCAGCAACAGCACACAGGTGTATAATCCACAACTCACTGGCACAAAGTACATCAGAACAACGACAGAGAAGCCCTGGTCATCTGTATGACATGAGATCATTCCAGACGGTTGTAAATTCTACGTATTGACCCCATTGCACCACATCTAACAGTGTAGAGGAGGCACAGCCCTGTGGTCACTCAACCTGTACTTAACCGTGGTGTCCCAGAATCTTCCTCTTTCCTCCTGTATGTTGTTTGGTATGTATTGCCATGTGAGAACATGGGGGACTCATCAGAGAACACATTGAGAAAGGAACAGGCTGGATGAGTCGGAGGAGACTGCGTCTCCAAGATGTGAAAAGGGAAATACATTTTTGTGTATGACTTTTGTATAATTTGGTCCTACCCTAATAGATATTAAAGTTCTTGTTGAATCCTGTTGTCTGTTCTTCACCTCATGCTATTCTCATTTACCATCAGCAATATCTCAGACATGATGGGAGGAATTTATTTTTGTATGAACATATTTGCAAAAAGGTAGTATGTAAGTAAGTAAAAATATGTAAGTAAAAATATGTTCAATTATGTTTAATGCTCAATAAAGTTTACCTAGTAGAACCACTAAGTACTTTGGTTACTAAAACTCAATATGATTTGATCCAATATCAAGCTATTCCATGGTCAAACTAACTGTTTACTGCACTTGTGTAGTTATTTTACACCACTTCATAAACTATTTACCTCATGAACACAATAAAAACAGCATTAATCTTAAAATTCTTTATTTATAAACTTGATGCAAGTTTACAAATTACTGTACATGGTCAAAATTTATTTTTAATGGAAAATGAAAAAAATTAAAATAAAACGAAACCAAAGCATGCCAACACTGCCAAGCTGAGGCCGTCGTCCAAACGCTGCTCCAGAAAACTAATTCACCATTTCAAATACACCGTCCAGTTAAAGAGAAGCGTGCAATTCTATTCATCGTGGCATGAGGATGACGAGTGAATGACATTTTATTATTCCCCTGAACCCGTTTTGGCATTTTGGCAAACTGTAATTGTGATTCGGACTTGTAACAAACAAGATGTTAGAACATTGAGCCAGGGAGATTTTTCAAAACATTACGCTGCCCCTAGAAACTGTCTTGACTTCCATAGGCACATTCTTACCATGTGTGCAAATTGGTTACCAAAAGAAAAAGGATCATTTATATTTAAGACCTCGCAGACTACGAAATGCAACCCTACAGAAATGAAAAGAAAAGAAACAAAACAGACTAGAGTGGATTTCAAGGAGCCATAGCATGGGTTACAGAGATGCACATACAATCCTGCTAATGTTTGGTCACTCAATACAGAAGTGCTCTGCAAATGCCCACCATTTTTTCATATTTCTTTTTTTTCCTTTTTTCTTTTTTACAATGCATGAAACACAGCACAGGAAACCTCGGCTGAAATGGAACCCATAACATTAAGATTATAAATGTCTTGACAGTCAATTCTTTGAGTAAATAAAGGTCTAAATCAGACGAGGTACAGAGCATTATCCTATGCATCAAATGAACTGTGAGCAAACCTTTTCAATTTGTCTATGCACGCATTACCCCTCCTTAACATGGTTTTAGTTACCTGAGTTATCATTTAAAACACATTTTTGCAGACTGTGTTAAATAACTGCAAGAGTTTATAAATTGATACAGTATCTGCCCTTGGTTGAGAAGAACAAGCCTACTGATGTTGGGTTATATTGCATGGTGAGAAGGAGGTTCACAGACCCGTCTGACTGACACCTATCACATGACCATGAGCTGGGGGAGGGGTCTCTGGGTTCTGTTCACTCAAATGTGTCCTTCACTCAATGTCCAAATTACCACAAGAGGGGGGGGGCTGGGCCCCTCAAGGTCTCCTCGCCCGCCTCTTGACCTCTGGCCCTCCGAGCCCCAGGTCCTCACATGGTCCTCAATATAAAAAGGTTTGAATAAAGCCGGCGCTGCTGAAGATGTCCACGCCCACCGGGGCCGGCGTAAACGGGTGCGGGGAGAAACAGACCGGAACGCAGCAACAGCAAAAGCTAAAATCGTAATCTGACAAAAACCACGATAGCCGCCTTTCTACAGAGAGTGTAAAAAGCCCAGCGTTGTGTTGGGAGTCCTTCAACCACAAACCTAACCTGCTGGGCTCACCGCTGGACACAATGGAAGATAGTATTTTACTATCTCTGTCCTGTCTGGTTTTTAAATGGCCAACATCTGAAGAATTCTATTCCATCAACTGCAGAATTGAAGAGTTTTGGAGAAGTGAGCCCTCAGCTGGTCTAACAGGACGACACCACACCAGAGAGACATCGGCCACTGTCCTACAGTGACGCCCTATTGGTGCACTGTGGTGAAGTCCATTGGGTTTCAGTGAACCACGTGGCCACGCCATGATGACGTGAACCCACGTGGCCACGCCAGGGCCATGATGACGTGAACCCACGTGGCCACGCCAGGGCCATGACGACGTGAACCCACGTGGCCACGCCATGATGACGTGAACCCACATGGCCACGCCGGGGCCATGATGACGTGAACCCACGTGGCCACGCCATGACGACGTGAACCCACGTGGCCACGCCAGGGCCATGATGACGCCACTCCACTCAACAGCACGTGTGTCCAACAATAGCTTAACTATCAGATATAAAAGGGCCGTATTTATCTGGGATGTTCATCGGGGGAACAAAACCCACCCTCTCCCAAACCTTCCTCCTGTAGCAGGGTCTACATCACTACACATGTTATCAAAGGGGGGGGAAGGGGGAGGTGACATAATCATATCCATAATCCATAATCAACCTGTGTATATCCTGTCAGCAGCCCATGCTATGGCTGCAGAGGTCTGGGGTGTTTCTCTTTGGGGTCAGCACTATGCAGGGTCCAGAGCAGTGGAACGCAGGGGAACCAGAACCAAAGGAACCCTCCTCCAGCCCGCCCTGTGGAACGCAGGGGAACCAGAACCAAAGGAACCCTCCTGCAGGCCTCAGGAAGGGGACGTGGAAAGGTTTCGTTGTTTTGGGAAGGCCAGCGGTTGGGGGGTTTTAGGGCAGAAGTGGGACTGAGGCCTCATCCACACCAAGACAGATTTCCAAAACGATCTAACCCCCCCCATTTGTCTCGGCAGGGGGGCAGACATTTCTCCGTAACGACGGAGTCATTGCTGAAACGCATCTAGCTCTAGAAACGCTGTAGTACATATTCCAGGCCTGTGTGTGGCGCTGTTTCAGCTACAGAAATCCACCGAAAAACAGTTTCATGTTGCAGAGTGATGCCTAAGTGACAGATCCCCAACAACATGAAACTACCTAAACCACTGGACAGTCGATCCAGCCTTAAGTCAAACACAGGCAGTCAATTCATCATCCAACACCTTCCTCTCGTGGACCCTGGCGTCCCAACGTGTAAACTAGTTTGCACTGATTGGAAAATCGGATAGACTATAAATGATCAATTTTGGAATATATATTCAATGTTGTGCGATGTTAGGTCGGCGTGACTTCACTTACCCGCCCATTAAATGGTTAATTTGTGGAGACCAATCCAAAAGGAGATAAATAACCATATTTATTATTTATTTTATTTCTAGAGTCATTCTAAAGGCTATCCTCCACATTTATTTAGCTCTGACTCCAATGACATCATCGTTTGCGTTTCTGGTGTTCTCACGAAACCAAAACCTGAAACGTTTTTGACTTTTCCACCCTGGGACCTGGTTTCAAAAAAGTGTGTTTTCAGGCACCGAAAACGCCGGATCCATCGTTACGGTCGGCCTAAACGCACAAGACCTTTGCGGTTTCACTCGTAAATCGTCTCCGTGTGGATGGGCCCTAAAATGTTAACTCTCTCACATTAACTCTCATGTTGACTCTCATGTTAACTCTCCCCGGGAGCCGGGGGGGGGGGGGGGGGGGGGTAATACTTGTTTATTGAGATAATGAAATGGGGGAATATTTGCCGGTTGGTTCCACGTGAAGAATGACGTCTCCCCGGTGAGTCAGGAGGAGGTGGGCCACGGGGGGGAGGGGGGGAGATAGTCCAAAGAGAAGGTTCTGTGAGCCGCTGCCGTGTCCCCGGGCCGCAGCGGGTCCGGGTTCTAGCCGTCCTCTTTGGGCGGTGTGTACCAGCCTGCAGTGAGAGGGACACAAACACAACAGCTCTGCACCTCCGTCACAACAGCTCTGCACCTCCGTCACAACAGCTTTGCACCTCCGTCACAACAGCTCTGCACCTCCGTCACAACAGCTTTGCACCTCCGTCACAACAGCTCTGCACCTCCGTCACAACAGCTTTGCACCTCCGTCACAACAGCTCTGCACCTCCGTCACAACAGCTTTGCACCTCCGTCACAACAGCGGGGGAAAAGTACCAGGAAATTGGAGTAGTAGTTACCATTTTTTTCGTGAATCTGCACAAGAGATTTGTATGACTGCTGTGCTCTGGCAAGATTGTACTGGTTCTGGGGAAGCAAAAAAGAGCAGTCAAGATTTGCGTGCTTGATGTCATTCAAATAATATCATTTATCATTTAATGTCATTTACAACACAACCAATGGAGAGGATCCATGACAATGTAAATCTGACAGTTTTCCGCGAGGCGAATGCATCCACAAACCAAACATACACACCTTATTGGCTCCAAACTGAACCCGGGCCTTTCCTTTGACCAGGGTGGCATTGATCTGCATGATGACAGACTCTATGGAATAGGCACTGCTCCAGCCCTGGACCAGGGAGAGACACCACGTGTGAGGGACGTGAACAAACTGCAGTGTTCCCAAGGTACCCACGCATCTACAACCACTCCGCTACGATGGACACCCTACCTGTCAACCACTCCGCTACGATGGACACCCTACCTGTTTGGTTAGAAGTTCCATGCAGAGAGCCCCTCCTCCCAACACATAGCTGCAAAGGGAACCAGACGGTTAGGAAGGAGTGCAGCACAGTGTCTGTAGTGATCATCCTGTAGTGATCACCCTGTAGTCATCACCCTGTAGTCATCACCCTGTAGTGATCACCCTGTAGTGATCACCCTGTAGTCATCACCCTGTAGTCATCACCCTGTAGTCATCACCCTGTAGTGATCACCCTGCAGTGATCACCCTGTAGTCATCACCCTGTAGTGATCACCCTGTAGTGATCACCCTGTAGTGATCACCCTGTAGTCATCATCCTGTAGTGATCATCCTGTAGTCATCACCCTGTAGTCATCACCCTGTAGTCATCACCCTGTAGTGATCACCCTGTAGTCATCACCCTGTAGTCATCACCCTGTAGTGATCACCCTGTAGTGATCACCCTGTAGTCATCACCCTGTAGTGATCACCCTGTAGTGATCATCCTGTAGTCATCACCCTGTAGTCATCACCCTGTAGTGATCACCCTGTAGTGATCACCCTGTAGTCATCACCCTGTAGTGATCACCCTGTAGTCATCACCCTGTAGTCATCACCCTGCAGTGATCACCCTGTAGTCATCACCCTGTAGTGATCACCCTGTAGTGATCACCCTGTAGTCATCACCCTGTAGTCATCACCCTGCAGTGATCACCCTGCAGTGATCACCTTGCAGTGATCACCCTGTAGTGATCACCCTGTAGTGATCACCCTGTAGTGATCACCCTGTAGTCATCATCCTGTAGTGATCATCCTGTAGTCATCACCCTGTAGTGATCACCCTGTAGTGATCACCCTGTAGTGATCACCCTGTAGTCATCACCCTGCAGTGATCACCCTGTAGTGATCACTATTCGACAAAGCGCCACACTCACCACCTTCAAATTAGGCCTTAAGAAATGGTTGAAAGCAAACCAACGTTGTGAACATTTTTAGACATTGATTCTTGTCTCTGTGTCATGTTTCATGTTTCTTTTTTACTCAATTTTATTACTCTGTGTCACTGTGATGTGTGTTTGGGTCATAGACCCAACTCATTACATGTTGTCTTTTAATTTACATTTTTATAACATCAACTCCTGTCCAGGGACGACAGATGTAAATTAGCCTTGTGGCTATAATCTGGCCCAACTATATTGTGCATTGTCCCTGTCAAATAAACGTAAATAAACAAATAAATAAATAAATAATCACCCTGTAGTCATCACCCTGTAGTCATCACCCTGTAGTCATCACCCTGTAGTGATCACCATGTAGTGATCACCCTTTGGTGATCACCCTGTAGTGATCACCATGTAGTGATACGCCTGCAGTGATCAACCTGTAGTCATCACCCTGTAGTGGTCACCCTGTAGTGATCACCCTGTAGTGATCAGCCTGTAGTGATCACCCAATAGTGATCACCATGTAGTGATACGCCTGTAGTGATCAGCCTGTAGTGATCAGCCTGTAGTGATCACCCAGTAGTGATCACCATGTAGTGATCACCCAGTAGTGATCACCATGTAGTGATACGCCTGTAGTGATCAGCCTGTAGTGATCAGCCAGTAGTGATCACCCTGCTCAGGTTAAAGCCCCAACAGGCCCCACAAGGAGCATTGTCCTTTTTTCCTGAAACTAGGACTGCAATTCCAACCACAATGAGTTATTTTGTGACAAAGAGGTGAGGTGAACGAAGCTGCGGCTCGCTTGCTTCATAAAGGAGAGCGAGACACCTGAAGGTGAACCAAACCCAAGAGCTCCTGGCTGAACTCACCCTCCAGACAACACCGGGGACACCACTCGCACAAACGGGGGGTCGAAGGGGAAGTTATCCTGAGGAGAAACAAAGAAACACATTGAGGTGTGTTCCCTCTGTGGGGCCCAGCAGAGCAGAGGGTGAGTCAAACAGCAACACTCACCTTATAGGAGAAATTGAGGAGAATGTAGTCCACCCCCTCCTTTTCCTTTAAGACCTGCAAGTCACTATGCAGCGGACTGTCGGGGTCTACCCTGGGGTTAGGAAGGAGACAACCAGTTAGTCACCAGCAGGTGGGTCAGCTGACTAAACACGGCTAGTTAGCCTCAAAAGATACTTACGTCCTTATTTTGACATGCCACTCATACAGGCTGTCGTTGACGAGCTCCACTGAATAAATACCTTCGAGTGAGACAGAAGGTTACACAGACAATCATATCATGAGGCATTATGTCAATAAGGGAGCATATCAGGTTAATCTCAACTAACCACTCATTAACATTCTGCGTTTACATCTCCACTACTCACACTGCTTCTTACTTCTCATTAACATCTTGTGATGATGAGACCCACACTTCCCCTCTGGGATAAACACCATGGAGCTGATCTCACAACCAGCAGAGCTGCGTGCTCACCTGTCTTGTAACTTTGTGATCTGTAGATTTCCCTGAGTTCCTTCATGAGGCGGTCAGAAGCCTGCACCGAGCCAGAGACTGCACCCTGCGCACACACACACACACGCACACACACACACACACACACACACACACACACACACACACACACACACACACACACACACACACACACACACCAAGTCAGAACCACAGACGTAAACTAAACCTGCAAAGGGTAATGATGCAATTGTGCCGAGAACGAGCAATGAATTGTAAAAAAAAAAAGGTGCACCTACCGAATGAGCACTTACGTTTAAGTGGTCCTGCCTCTGGTTCTTGCGGATCTTCTCCAGGATGGCCAGGTTCTCCTTCTCGATGCCGTCGTCCTCAGACTTCTTGCCGTCAACGGGCTCCTCCTCCTTCATCTCGTAGTGATCCAGGTCTTCGATGTCCTGCTGTCGCCATGCCGCCAGGCCCAAACCCACAGAGGACACACGGACAGGAGCGTTATCCACCCAGACACACGGACAGGAGCGTTATCCACCCGGACACACGGACAGGAGCGTTATCCACCCGGACACACGGACAGGAGCGTTATCCACCCGGACACACGGACAGGAGCGTTATCCACCCAGACACACGGACAGGAGCGTTATCCACCCGGACACACGGACAGGAGCGTTATCCACCCAGACACATGGACAGGAGCGTTATCCACCCGGACACATGGACAGGAGCGTTATCCACCCAGACACATGGACAGGAGCGTTATCCACCCAGACACATGGACAGGAGCGTTATCCACCCAGACACACGGACAGGAGCGTTATCCACCCGGACACACGGACAGGAGCGTTATCGAACCGGACACATGGACAGCCGCGGCGCCAGCAATGGTAGAGAAGTGTACGTGTTAAGCACCTCTCCCATCTCTTCCTCCTCCTCTTCCTCTGACGTCACCTCGTCTGCGGGCCCGATCTGTGGTGCACATTAAGTGGGACGGTGAGAACATGCCTTCAGAGGGCCGCAGTGCTGCTGGGGGGGCCGTGCCTACCTTACGCTCTGGGTGGATGGGCCCCGCGGGGAGAGGTTGGTCCAACATCTCTACATCGGGGTGTTGGGGGAGGTTGTAGAGCCGACACAGGTCACAGATGAGACGCTTCAGCTGCTGAAGAAGCTGTGAAGGGAGACGGGAACAATCCTCACACTAAGACATCATCCTAAGGCAACGCCATCCTCAAGCCAGCTTCCTAGTTTGGTTACAGACTTACCAACGTGCTGCCTTTCCTCACATCCTCCAGCCGCTCCAGAACCTCAGCCAGACTCGGGTCATCAGAGTCAACAAACCATATGGGTGGAGTAGAAGGGTAGGATTCCTAAAAGGATTCATATAACCGGACAAGAACTTTTAACTGCCAAAGGTAGATATATATCAGGTTATTACATGTAATGAAAACCAATAGAAACTATAACCAAACCTAGACAGAACTTGACGACTGTCAGCCAGAACTGTTAAGAAGTTGATATGTAACCCTAATTGCACCAATTATGTTCAAAATTAGCTTCTTCATTTGCATTTTGACATTGTAAGCAATCAATGTGATAATTACACGTCTCACTGACTGCAAAACAGAATGGGGGCTGACGTTTTGTTTTGCAACGTGAATAATCGCTCTATGGAGGAATACGCTATCCATTCGGCATTTCATTCCTCTCTGTATATATGCAATGCAATAGATTTCGCAAAAGGATGCGAGTGGTGCGTCATTACAAGATGCGTAGTGTCAGTGACATGCAGTCAGAGAGGACAAGATCGGAATTTCAAGATGCATTCCGGTGAATCCGCGTCGCTGCCCAAAATATGTAGTCGGCCAACTTGACGTGAGCGCAAACATGACGTTATATTTTACATGATTTTTAATTGCGACGCCTACGTCAATAAGGACGATAACCTCAATAAACATGAGACAAGACACGAGAAAGTGGAAAGATCAACACCAAGTAGAACATAAAAGCGTCACCAATGTGTCCTGCCACTCATCACATATGATTACAAGTTGCGTGATCTTTTTGGTAGCAGACTGTAAGTGTGCACTGGAAGTCCAACAAGCCAGCAATGTTTGTCAAAAATGTCATTAATCACAACTGTTATCAACCAAATGGCCGTGAAACATAACGTCCTCGGTGCGGTAAAGACTACATGTTGGCACACGAAAAGTCGATGGCGAATTTAACTCCACACTGGACCATGTTTACATCGTATATCGCACACGCACGCACACTGACACACACACACACACACACACACACACACACACACACACACACACACACACACACACACACACACACACACACACACATCGCGGGGGAGTCTATTTACTGGACGATAACTACGTGTATCCTGCAACTCTTTCTCCAAACATGTCAATTTGTAACACACCGTCCTCCCTTTATTTAAACTCTTAGAATATAGCAAACAGACGCAACATGAAACACAAATACAGCGGGCTGCATGCTGCTGCTGGTGACAAAGGGTGCTGTCGTGGGTATCGTGGGTATCGTGAACCCCGCAACGACATCGCAGTTGTTTCTCCAGCTCACTAAACTTGTAGCGTCACATTTTCTAGCTAGCGCGGAGCTAATGTTGCTACCGAGAAGAGCTAGGTGACTAAACAAGGTTTAGACGTCGGGTCGTCTTGTTGTTTTATCACAGGCAGGTCGCCGGGGCTCGGACAGTGAAGCAAAAAGGAAAAGCGTTAAGTCCCGAACACCGACGTAGCGAGTTAAAGTGTGTAACAGAGTGTGTGTGTGTGTTTGTGTGTAACAGAGAGAGAGAGAGAGGGAGAGAGTGTGTGTGTGTGTGTGTGTGTGTGTAACAGAGTGTGTGTGTGCGGTGTTTCCCTGCTAGCTTATGTGCGCCACTCGGCCTTCTCACCGTGATGTTGCAGTGAATGATCAACAGCTTTTCCCCCGTCACGTTGAATTGGCAGCTAAGCTCGTCCGGCTTCCAGTCTATAATTCTAAATCTTTCGTGGTTCGGGTCAAAAATTGACTCCAGAAACTTCAGTTCGGCCTTCAGCCCCGACACCGACATCTTCCACTCATCTCCAGCAGGCCGCGGGGGGAAGTCGGGGCGCAGCGCGACCGCGCAGGCTGCGCTGCGGCGCGTCAGAGAGAACAACAAAGGGCTGCTGGGCTGCTTCTTCTGACATGGGCTGCTTCTTCTGACATGGGCTCCTTCTTCTGACATGGGCTGCTTCTTCTGACATGGGCTTCTTCTTCTGACATGGGCTCCTTCTTCTGACATGGGCTGCTTCTTCTGACATGGGCTGCTTCTTCTGACATGGACTGCTTCTTCTGACATGGGCTGCTTCTTCTGACATGGGCTCCTGAAGCCTTTTACAGTGAGATGATCAATACAGCAGTAGAGCAGGTTGATGTCATGGACAACACACATGTATATGTATCTAAATCAAATAAATATGTATCCATGTATTATGGATATTGCAACAGCTGATGACTTTGAATTGTACAGTGGGTCATTTATTTTTTTCTGATAAATGGTATTTAACCATTTAGCAAATAAAACAAATAACCCATATATTATATTTTCCCATATGTATTGCTATGTTTAAACATTTTGGATTGTATTCAATCTAA
>JAXIVH010000900.1:0-37785 GCA_036785325.1 Urophycis tenuis | reverse complement strand
TGTTGTACGTCTTGGCACTTTAATCGCTCCGTGTAATTTGGCACTTTATTCGCTCTTTGTAACTTGGCACTCAGTCAGAGATGTTGTATACTAGCAAAGGTTAACCTAGCAATTGAAATGCTCGAAACTCTGTTCTGGTGACTTTCTTACTGTTTTAGCAGCAATGAAATGTTTCACTTTCTTATGACAAATGCACTCTTTGTAAGTCGCTTTGGATAAAAGCATCTGCTAAATGCCCTAAATGTAAATATTAGATATTAGTTTGTATGATTTTTTTCTGAATGCATGAGCAGTCACTCGACTGGATGATACAACAGCGTCAACATTTGGAACATTTGGAACATTTGGAACGCTGTGAGGTCTTTTACTCGGTCGTTGCCAAGTCTTTCTGCGACTGGTCGATGTAACACAGCATATGACGATGTGAACCAAGAGTGAGCCTGTGCGACAGCATGACCACACTGGTCCACCGCATCGGTGGTGGCGAGCAGAAAGGACAGGGGTTGGTTGTCCAAATGTCTTGTGAGAACGCAGGGATAGAATTTAATTGGCCCGTGGCTTTTCTGAAGGCAAAAGACGTGTACGCTATGCAGGACACGTCAGTCATCAAACACACACACACACACACACACAAGCACACACATACACACACACACACACACAAACACACACACACACACACACACACTTACTACCTATTAACAACCAACAGGAGACAAGTCCGCTAGATTAAACTGGGATTCCTACAGAAATAGCCGCCAATATGCTCACGCACGTTTCAAGGATATTCTAAAACTGAAACATCCGTCGTTGTAGTTTGATGTGAGTTTTGATGGATTTAAAGAGCACAGGTTCTCTCTCACACAGACGCTTTCACTGACTCATAAATAGGTCTTTTTTAGCTTAAGACCTCAGCAGGTTTTACACGGCCTGCCTTGTCAGGTTGGTGTTTGCGGTGACCTGTGACTGTAATCCAGTCCTGGTGATTAACCTCCCGTCACTTACCTTGTTGGCAGCGTTGGCTGTTTTTTCCTACAGCTCTATTTTTTGGGCTGATGCTATATTTATTACCCCTTGTTCTCATATCCCCACTTCAGACATACACTGTAAATAACATCCAGAACAATAACATCACAAGGAAAACCTGTACTTTCATAACATCTCGTGAAACGTCTTGTGCAGCTGTGGCTGGTTTTTTTTGGGGGGGGGAGGGTTTGCATTTGCGCATTGAGTTGTTCAGTTGAATTTGATGTTCATAAAAATGTCGTGGAATATATATTCCTTAACGTCGTCACTCCTTAAGCTGCTCTGCACTCAGTCCTGTCCTCGGTCTGAACTTGGTGTGCACTACACTGCAGAACCTTCGGTCGTTCGTTTTCGATGGATCGTTCGCAGCCTCAATTGTACCTTCGCCTCGGATGAAATCGCGTAATTAAACCTAATGAGTGCAACGTATAACATGTCACTCCGGACAACCCCGCCCCATCAACCAAACAGCACAGCTATCACAGCCCGCAGCACTACTGTGCACACACATGCACACACACACACACACACGCACACGCGCACGCGCACACGCACACGCACACACGCACGCACGCACACACACACACACACACACACACACACACACACACACACACACACACTGGACATGCAACCCCAAACAGCCTGGGGGTGGGGGTGGGGGTGAGGTCGAGGGTGAGGGTGAGGGCGGGGGGAGACAGAGACGGAAGGCAGGCAGGCAGAGCAGCAGCACGTTCACGACGCGGGCAGGACTTTTACTTCTTGAAGAAGACGTTGTCCTCCTCCCAGAACCAGGTGTAGGTCAGGTTGCCCGGGTAGGCCTCGGCCTGGCAGGTGAAGAAGGCGTCCTGGGAGATGTTGACGGTGATGTTCTCCGGTGGCGAGACGATGAACGGCGGGCCTGCGGGGGAGGCGGGAGATATTGATTTCACGGCTGTCGGGCGTGATGTGTGTGAAATCCAAATCTAAATCTAAATCTAAATCCGACAGGCAGGGGAGAAATGTGTGTCTGTGTTTTTTTTTTTTCTGGCTAGCGGTGATTTGTTCAGTGTTTGATTGGTTGATTTCTTGATTGATCAGTGGATTTGCACTGTTGATAATGCCAATGGATTGCACCGTTGATGACGCTGTCACGTGACATCAGACCATGACCAGACTGCCAAATGAAACCCCTGAGAGGCGCATTGTTGTGTTCCAGGCTAAACTCACCATTTAATGATTCAATTAAAAAAGGATTCAATGGAAAAAAACTTCCGCCATCTGTTCGTTGATCAAACTAAAATATATCAAACAAACCAACACAGTTGTATCTAAATATATGTGCAGACTAGACATATCGGTAATGAGACATGGAATAATTTCTTTCTTTCCTTGAACGTTAATAATCGGTATGCCATTAGCCAGAGGAAACGGGAGACGTTCAAACGGTAACACCAATCTTCGCCGATTCATCATTTCACAAAAAAACATAACGAACAATACAAACCACACACAGATACCGTTCAATTGTACGCTTCCACGGGAGATCTCAAAATGAGGACGTTTGGCCTTTGAAGAGCGCGGCTCAATCAACAGCCGACCGCTAATCAGAGCAGCGGACTCCACCGCGCAAATCCTCCGCTGAATTGATTCGCTCGCGTTACGATCACAGCACAGCGTTCATCGTGTGACACGTCTTTTCAAATGAGCGAATCAATATGGAGTACGACATACACTCGCATGTACTCTGTGTCTCAAAACGTGCATCGTTTTGGTAGCTTTGGCCTTAAGATGGCGTATCCCTGATCCCAGCCCCTGAGGTCGGTGTGACGTGGGGTAAGCCGCCTCTCGCTAGCTAGCTAGCTGTGAGGAGGTTCAGCGGCGCGCCAAGGTCGTCGGCCGAGTGGCGACAACCGCTGCGACGACAATTTCGGTGGATTTCGGTGTAGGTCCGTTTATTTACAGACCCCGAGGGCAACGGACCACAGCGGGGGAGGAGGAGGAGGAGGAGAAACAAAGCAGCATTTTCACTGTCAGCTTTTGCAGCCGACGGCATCCCAGGACTGCTGAATTAACGACTGAATTAACTGGCTGAATTAAGTAGCACCTTTAGTGGTGCTGAAGGTGGAACAATAGTGTTTCCAAGCACAAGGAGGCTCAGACAGGAAAGTTGACATAATTGAGGCAAAAGCCAGAACTTCTTGTTCTGGGCTGGAATATTTGCGAGGAACTATATTTAAGATTTTGTCACAGTCTTTTAAAATCAATAGGAAAATGTGCTTCAATGGGCAATGTTCAGCTTACTCTCTTACTATTTTGGAGGCTATGAGAAAATGACCTAAATCTAAATCAATACCTAAAACGTCACTGTCTCACTAAACTCCCTGTCTACCGGTTCTTACGGGATTCCCGTTTGCAATTACAATGCAAGGGAAAGACTACGCTACATGCCTGAGGTCAAGTAGACTTAAGTGAAATCAAATGGGATTAAGGCTCACAACATACAACCAATGTATGCACATCCAAGAGACGTGTGCCTTACTATGGGCCCAGACATATTGTCTGCCGTTTGCGTTTGGCGTCAGCAAAGGTTTATGGGACTGTTTCACCCCAGCTGTGCCAGATGTTCGTTCCTCTTTCACTCTCACGCACATATTCCATTTCAATGGCTTTTTTTTTCCCCCACCTGCTGTTTGATTTCCCTACCTTAACCCCTGTTTAACCCCAAGCCAGTAGAGCCCCTTAACCTGCTAACACTAATGCTAACTAATCTGGTGTGGCAGTGGAAACCACCATGCTTATTGGTGCGTGTGTGTGTGTGTGTGTGTCTGTGGGTGTGTATGAAGTCCAATTTTTGTGTGTCTAATGAGCTACTCAATGAGCTAACGCGCCTTTCAAAAATCCCAAGGCGCTTTGCGGTGATGAGGAGAAACAAAAATAGAGAACAAAACAAAATGTAGATTGTCAACGAACCAGTGTAACTTACATGTTGGATTAACATAATACACCCTGTAATACAGCGGTTATGAAATTCTCCCTCACATTTTCTAAGCAATGTCAGCATGTGTGTATAAACAAGCTTTCCCCTTTGTCTGGAGTCTGTTGTTGTCCTGTTAAAGATAAGAAAAGATATACTTTATTCATCCCAGCAGAGAAATTCAACATGGCCGCCCTACTCTTCAACGTTTCCTGTTTTCATCTTATTTTCAACAGGTAGAAAATCAGTGGAAACAAACATGAAACACCAACAAAAAAAAAAAAGATTATAGTTTATAATTTTCTAAATATGTGTTTCGGTGATAGAAAACACACCAGCAGCATCTGACCCAAAGCTTTCGCTAGAGGTAACCAAATCACCAATCGGTAATTTGATTGCCTTCATTGTTCCTCAATAGCCTGGCCTGACCGTCCCAATCTCGCCAGTTCATCTGTCTCTCTCTGCTGATTGGTATCTCCATCCCGTTGGAAATATAAAAAAAAACAGCAGGACAGTGGGCGGGGGAGGGGGAGTTGGTGGGGGGGGGGGGGGGGAGTAGGGGGGAGTCGGACCGTTCATGAAACAAACAAGGAGCACCACAGTTGTCAGAATTAAAACAACAATGGCACCGCGCCAGGGAAAGTGAAGCAATCTACTGCGCACTCAAAATCCAAAAACATATCCAAAATAAAAGGCTTTCGCAGATTTGGATCCGTTTTTTGCTGCACTTCCGACGGGATTCTGCACGAGCGAGGAGGACGGGGGGGCGGGGGGGGGGGGGGCGGTCTGATTGGCTGGGGTTCTTGGAACAACGCAAGGCCACGACCATGTATGGAAATCAGCACGGCCCGGGCCAGACTGATATCCATTGCGAAAAGCAACCTTGAATGTCAGTACTGGGCCACGCTGGCTAGTTCCTCAGACCCCTCTCATTGAAACACAGAGCATAGAATTCCTTTTATTGTCATTTCACTGATTCATTATCCTAAGAGAGCATTCACGCATACATTTCTTTTATTGTATATCTCATGTCTGCCCCATGAACATGTAGGCCTCTACCATCGCTTACCATGAATTCACTCAGCCGCCATCATGTTGGTCAAACCCTCAACATAAGCCCTAATCTTTAAATACCAAGAAAGTGTCTGTGTAGAGGACACACACACACACACACACACACACAAAAGCAAAGCCACACTCAACACTCACTCAACAACACAACTCCAACACACCCATACTCAAACATATGCACTCACACAGGGAGAGAGACAAGTTAGCGTTGCCACTTTAAAGTGCAAGTCCCATATGTTAGCCGTGATCTGAGCCCAGGGCCTGAGCCTTTAACAGGCAGACCGCTTCCATCTGCCAGCCCCATTAGCAGCCCAACTACCACCAGCACCAGACGACACAAGTGCCTCTGACTACGTGTGTCTGTGTGCGTGTGTTTGTGTACGTGTGTACATGTGTGTATGTGTGTGTGTGTGTGTGTGTGTGTGTGTGTGTGTGTGTGTGTGTGTGTGTGTGTGTGCGGGGGGTGTTTGTGTATTTGTGTCGAACTCAAACTGTGTGGGAGTTTGTCCAGAACATGCATATGCATTTGTGTTTGTGAGCATGTTTACTCTGGTGAATGCCAAATGTCTGTGTTTGTTTATATCTCTATGTGTGCGCATGTATGTGTGTGTGTGTGTGTGTGCGTGCTCTGCGTGTGCACACTTGCTGATTAGTGAGTTGGTTCTGCCTCGTATGCAGGTCCGGCGGACTCAGTGGTGTGGTGCAGTCCAGCTTTCCAGGATAGCCTCTAATAATCTGACACAACTTCACCCCCCCCCCCCCCCCCCCCCCCCCCCCCCCCCCCGCCCCTCCCAGACCCCTGATAGGACGTGAGGCGGAGCCACGTGACATCTGAAGTGTTCCAAAGCGTTTTCATTGGTGTAATCAGTTGAAAGCCACGGTTAACCACCAATTAGCCTTTCGCCATTAAATATTAATCACACGCTAACAGAACACTCTTATTTATTTACTCTGCCGCGTGAGGTGTCAAGGGAGGAACGTGCAACGTTTGTAGATAAAAGTGTGTTTGCGTGCGTGCGTGCGTGCGTGTGTAGAGTACACACTTTTGTGCACGGTTTTTGTGTCAAAACTCAATAAAAATGTCAAAAAAGCAGACAAATATACTGTACATGCCAGATGCAAGGCATTTTTTTCTTTTTTTGACGGAGAGAAAGACAAAAAAATTCACAATTGTTCACAATTACGCCCCCCCATCTGAAAAAAAGACCGCTTGAAGCGGAGCATTGCAGTTGTCAGCAGCCACCCATGTAGCCAGGCAACACAACACATTTTTAAAACGCCGCACACCATATCTGGTTGGAAAAAAACACTCACCTTGTCAGTGTGATAGAATAAAAGTAACTTGACTATTAATATCAGCCTAATGTCGCCATGAAATATTAATCGTTCAAAATGATTTATTCATCGCCTCACTGTACTGCCATCGGGAGTTTAGCATGCCAAAGCAACTTCAATAATCAATGACGGGGCAAGATTAGCCCTGATCTTCGTGACGTTGGGGAATGACCCTTTTCTGTCAAGGTCCATCTGCCCCGAAGCGTCCGGACAATCTCCGCGTCGCTCGAGCTTTCCGTTCCCCTCTGATGTCCTGTTCAAACACACGCCCGCTCAGAATCGGACGAAACCACTTGAGTTTCCCGAATCCATTTTTCCACGTGTCTTTGGTCTGTTACCGAAGGGGCAGAAAGAGGTGCCAAGGAACAAGCGCAACACTGGAGACAACATAAGCAACCTTGTTTCGGCCTTAATTATTTATTGTCTTCAAGTAAGACACACTCAAATCTGTTGTGTTGGTGGGGGTGGTGGTGGTGGTGGCGGGGCGTGGGGGGGTGACAGTGAGTTGACACCACATTCGTTGAAGGAAGTTTGTAGGTTATTTGGGTTGATTTGCTTGGGTAAATAAGACACTCCAAGAAGTTATTTGGCTCTGTGCCAAGAAAAGTTACTATCTGCCTCAGTCATGGAGTATACATCAGAGAATGCTTAAAAAATATATTTAGCCACGGCGGCAGTAGCTCAGTGGGTAGAGTGGGTGGACAGAACGTGTTGTCCACTAACCGTAGGGTCGGCGGTTCGATCCCCTTGATCCCCCACCTCCACATGTTGAACCTCACAAATGGACTGATCGTAAGTCGCTTTGGACAAAAGCGTCTGCAAAATGCCCCTTTAGCCCCTTTGATGTCCAAACACGTTTGTATAAATGACCAGTAAATAATCTCCTCAACCCAGTGTACACTCATGCAATGGCAAGTTGGCCCGCCATCTTGGATGAACTCTTTCTGTGATCTACAATGAGGTCAGGTTCACCATATTCTGTTAAACTTATTTTCAGGGAATAATGGAACATGATTACACCATCGTAACAACAATCGTCTCCCCTGGCTGCCTACAACATCCATTACCAATATCATTAGCAAAAATGATTTGTGCACCGACCAGTATGCTCCTGGAGTTGACATACCGTGGCTAAAAACCCAATATCCGTCATGTTGTGATCTGACGCTGTTTGTGTTTTTTCTGCACAAACCCCTCTGTTAACATATTTTCTACTCACACTGAATTGAAAACCACAGCCCTCCATGTAAGGGGTGAAGATACATAGAAATTTACAGAGAAGATAATCTCTGCGGCACACAATTGTGTATGCCAAATACAATATATACTACCCCATATGCACAATAAAATGTATTACTCATACACCGCAGCAAATAAGCGCTGATTATAATATGCTACAAAGGTGCTGTATAGAATAACCAATGATATGCTGGATAGACTATTCAACCCATATGCCAAATAGAACGATTTGGTGGAATCTAATCCAAAACGTCTTACTGTACTAGCTATTATATGACAGAGCTATTTGATTTTCCTTATTAAACACACACTGTGGTCATACCCCACCACATAGGAACCATGATCAGCCCTACCCTGGTGTGAAAGATTAATGACTTTTGACCCTGCCTGGTACCACCTAGGACATGGGTGGTGTGAATGACCTATGACCCTACCCTGGTGTGAATGACCTATGACCCTGTCCTGATGTCCTGCCTGACGACCTTTGACCCCCCCCCCCCCCCCCCCCCCCCCCGCCATAGTAACCAGGAGACGGCCGGCGCCAATGGCGTTATGACCCGTCCCTGGTGCGGATCAATCCATGACCCTGCCCTGGTGGGAACGACCTTTGACCCTACCTTGTACAAGCAGACGGGTGGTGTGGATGACCTCTCCTTGGGGGCTGAAAGCTCGGCAGGTGTACGCTCCTCTGTCCTCCCTGTTGATGGTCAGCACCGACAGACTCCCATCAGACACCTACAAAGACACACACACACACACACACACACACACACACACACACACACACACGTACAGATAGATATTGTGATGTGAAACTTTGAGAAACTTTGAATTTTACCATTGTAATATCATGATAAAGCGTACATTTTGTGTAGCAAGTGGTATTGTGACAATGCCTCAACGATTAAAGCATGACAAAATGAACACCATATAACCCTATATGTGTGTGCTAACTCGATGCGCCACGAAGCAATTAGCACAATTCCGCTAAACTAAACATCATCATACATATCATTGGGGTGGGTCAAATATCGCACCATCATCCTGCCAAAATGTTTCCCGCCTGGGCTCATAACTAACACCGAAACGAGGAACACGTCAGACGATCAAAGCCCAGCGCGGGCACGGGCTGAGTGGGCCGCAGCCATCCGTTACAAATAGATTGTCACATCCAGCCAAACATGGTGAATCTACTACAGGCCGAGGCAGCAGGCAGACACAGAACCTGGCACCGGAGATGACAGAGCAAGTGTTTTGTTTCCATGGGGCCCACGTGACCAGACTGAAAGCTGTGTCCCCTGCTCGCCGGGGACCGACTGTAACGAATGTCAGCGCACGGCGTCACCTCAAAGGACCGCCACACACCACACCACACACATGAACAGAGGGATGGATGGACGGATGGATGGATGTTTGAAGGAAACAACAATGAGAGATAGAGAGAGAAAGAAAATAAAGACAGACTAAAACAACACGTATCAACTCCTGCTCAGCGTTTCCAGTCAATCCGTGTCCACTCGTAAAATGATGAATGAAGATACTTTCCAAAAGCACTCCGGGCGGCCGCACCGGCTCACGTTCCCCGGAGGCGCGGGTGCGGCGCGGTACAATAATTATTCTGGGCTGAATAAATAAATAAAGAGAGGAGTCAGCAGTCGGTGGGGGCACCTTCTGACCTTGTGCCAACCCGCACAATCCATCTCCGTACTGGGGGGGAACACGATGTCGTTCCCAGAGAAATTACCGGATCAATGCTGGGAAGCCGGGTCTAGTAGTTGAACCCCCGCCCTCCCCTCCTCCTACCCCCACCCTCCCTCCCCCCCCCCCCCCCAACTTGCCTCCCATCTCTTCAGGCACGCTGTGTCCCTGAGTTTGACAGGCCGGGAGACGGGGGGATTATCTTGCCATCGCGGCGGTCGGAACAGCAAAGAACAGCGCAGACATTTCTGAGTGGAAACTTTTTTTGGTTTGAGTCTTTTTTTTTTTTTTTTTTTCATTAGAGGCATTAGAGAATTCCATGAAATTTGATTGCTCTGCCGTACATTTTTCACGATATATACACAGCGATCGTGGAATTGAGCCAAAAAAAAAGGAAAATAAGTCTGTCTGAATGATGCTATGGTTTGGTTTTATTTTTTTAACAACTCAAAAATAATTGTTCAAGTGTAGCCCAAGTCTGTCAACTCCTCCCTGGAGTCGAGCTAAAACTTCCACAAAGTACAAAACTGACATCGCCTCCCCCAAGATTTACATTTGCATACAAGTTTAGCTTTCATCCGCCTTCATCAAAGACAGGAACATCATGTAACAGGAAGAGAAATAATGGCCACGAATGTGGCAGATCCCTACTGTTCAGCGCTGATGAAAAGCTAACACCATGAGATGGCACCGGTTCAGGGCGTTCTTGACTTTCGTGGATCCCAAAAAACGAATACATAGGGAAAGTACGAGTAGAGTTCAAGACGCTCACGTTTGGCAGGAAAGCACTGCCATCGGCTGAGAGGCTCATGAAATGTCACTCCATCAGTGGTGAGTGGGTCGATAGCATCGTACACACACACCACTGCTTCAAGATATCTATGCATGAGAATGGAGATTATCATGGTGACAGGGGGTGAGTGGAGATGTTGGGGGGTGGAGAGAGACAGAGAGAGAGAGAGAGAGAGAGAGAGAGAGAGAGAGAGAGAGAGAGAGAGAGAGAGAGAGAGAGAGCTATTGTCTCAGAAAAGGCAAGTCAAATTTAGATTACATAACTCTTTCGGAACAAAGTCATTTGAATAATTGATCCGGTGACTGTGAATGGCTTGAATCTCTGCATGGAGCCGGCGATGGAGACAGTAGATCTGAGCTTCGCCACTGTAACTTTTTTTTTTTTTTTTTTTTTACTGCTGCAATGCGCTATTCCGTGTTTATTAATTTCCCCCCACCCACCTTAATTAAAAATGAGGAAGAGCAAAGCTCGTAGGGGCTTTGCTCTCAGCGTGGTCTCCAGCGCTTCAAACGAAAACTATTACATGTGAGAACAGTGAGAGCGGGAGAGCGATGTTTCAGGTCTATAGATAAGGATAGAGCCACACAGCTGGTACACATCAGGAGAGCACGCCAACAGGGGAAAAGGAGCGCGCGGTTTGAGGAAGGATTACAGACAACCGAGACAAAGACCAGAGTCGACTTGACTGGACCGCGAGGAACAAAAGAAAGCTAAAAATAATTAAAATTATTAAATTAAATTGTTTTTTTTTTTTTTTTTTTTTTACAGTATTTATCAGGAGTGTCATAAGTAGTTTGAGTAGAGGCCTGCGCTAGCTTAGGATAGCTGCTAAAATCACAGGGGAACATTTTCAGGGATGGTCACCACTTTGTACCATGGAAGTTGGAGCCATGTCTTCGTTATTACAAGCTATTTTAAAAATAGCCCATTTTGTCACAGTTTGTCATGCAGTGTAAAACATTTTGAACCATGTTTCCCTTAGCAACCTCTGGCCATCTGTTGATCTGAGAAATGTAGACATAATGCATAGAACGGCGACACTTTGTGGGATAATATTAACTCAGTGGTAATTAAAGTGACTCCATGAGTAATGTTTAATGTTTAACATGTACAGTCGATGAAATAAACACAATTATTTAACATGTCCTGTACTGGATCATTTTAGCCTTAGATGGGGACCAAGTAAGGCCATGTCTTGTCAGAGAAAGCAATTCCTTCCTCCCTGACACAAACGTACACACACACACACACACACACACACACACACACACACACACACAGGCACACAACAATACACACCTACACACCATGCTCCTGGCTAACAACAATCTCATTATCTAAATGTGGCAGCTTTAAAACACACCCACATCCACACACACACACACACACACACACACACACACACACTCAAATCCATACTGTCCAAAGCCTTAGGCCACAAAGTCCGCTCAAGTTCACACGACGGCCTGCGAAGGTGCAGGAGTCAACGCGGGATCACGGCGGTAATTGGAAGGCGCCAGCTGGCCTACCTTGTACTTGGCACTGCTGACCAGCAGGGTGCCCTCGCGCAGCCAGCCCACGGAGGGCTTGGGGTTCCCGAAGGCCGTGCAGGTCAGGGTGATGCTGCCCCCTTCCTTGGCCTCCACATACTGCGGGGGCGTGTCCGTGAAGGTGGGCGGGGCTAAGGGGGAGAGAGGATGGAGAGGAATCAAAAAACATGAGCACAGAAACGTGAAGACCTAACGAGTCTTGACGTCGTTGAAAAGAGTCCACTCATGTGTTGGTGTGTGTTTGGGTGACGTGTGACGAAGCAGGATTCAGAAGAAGGGAAAAACACTGCAATGTTAGGGCCCATCCACACGGAGACGATTTTCGAGTGAAACCGCATAGGTCTTGTGCGTTTAGGCCGACCGTTACGATGGATCCGGCGTTTTCGGTGCCTGAAAACGCACTTTTTTGAAACCAGGTCCCAGGGTGGAAAAGTCGAAAACGTTTCAGGTTTTGGATTTGTGTGGACACCAGAAACGTAAACGATGATGTCATCGCCCAAAGTCGGAGTGAAATAAATGTGGAGGATAGCCTTTAGAATGACTCTAGAAATAAAATAAATAATAAATATGGTTATTTATCTCCTTTTGGATTGGTCTCCACGAATTAACCATTTAATGGGCGGGTAAGTGAAATCACGCCGACCTAACATCGCACAACATTGAATATATATTCCAAAATTGATTATTTATAGTCTATCCGATTTTCTAATCAGTGCAAACTAGTTTACACGTTGGGATGCCAGGGTCCACGAGAGGAAGATGTTGGATGATGAATTGACTGCCTGTGTTTGACTTATCAACTGTCGATTGGTTTAGGTAGTTTCATGTTGTTGGGGATCTGTCACTTAGGCATACTCTGCAACATTAAACTGTTTTTCGGTGGATTTCTGTAGCTGAAACAGCGCCACACACAGGCCTGGGATATGTACTACAGCGTTTCTATAGCCAGATGCATTTCAGCAATGACTCCGTCGTTACGGAGAAATGTCTGGCCCCCCTGCTGAGAAAAATGGGGGGGGGGGGTAAAGATCATTTTCGAAATCTGGCTTCGTGTGGATGGGGCCTTAATCTCCAAGAGTACATGAATATCAACATGGTTAAAAGCAGTGACTTACGATAAATTACTTGTTAAGTGTCTGATGTATTACCCCTGTATTACCCCGTGACAACAAACTATTTAAAGTTTATGTGTAAATCCCGATTCAGGTATGACGGGACAGCCTCTTTAACAACTATGGTCAATAACCTCCAATTTTTTGCCATACAATAGTGTAGTGTAGTGTAATGTAATGCCATACATTTGTGAAAAATGTTGTCTTCATTCAGTAATGTAAAATATGGGAGAAAAGGGTATGGTTAAATACAAATACTGGATGAAAAGTTTCAAGTAATATAGTGAAAAGGTACAGAGTGCTTGTAGATCGAAAGGTAATAGTAATGCTTCTTTCAAATGGAGGTCTATTATTGATTTAGTTGAGCTGATAAGTTAACTGTGAAATTAAGCCAAGGCGAGAGTGAAATAAACCTGGCTGTAGGAAATGTAATTAAATGTTCCATTCCAAAATAGTCAAGAGACAGAGAACGGAGATGACAGGTTGTTTTAATGAAGAGAAAATACACTTTCTCTTCTTTTTTACCTGAATTGATTGATTTTTATGAGTACTTTCTTAGAGCTTGAGGGATGTCAATAGTGATCTAAATAAGGCTGAAACCTGACTCATAATTAATTTCACTGTTCTTAACCACTGACCACATGGTTTTAAACTGTGAAAAAACATACACTACTCCAATTAATTAGCATTATTTGATGTTACTTTTTCATGAAAGCCATCTCGAGTTCATTGATATTGATTTTCTGGAATACTGTACCAGAAAATCCATTTGAAAGTGAAGAAGTAAAAACAGTTTTTTTCACAGAAGAATAATGTTTTGCCTAGAGCCTTAGAATATATGGAGCCATTATAATAGAGAGCTGGTACATATTTCTAACGAAATAGACATTGATCTGTTAGTTTTAGTCAATACGTTGTTGTTTCTGCACTACATCATGCTGCAATACAAACCGACATGTCGACCACACAGCTGACAAACACACAGTGATATGATTGTCAAAAACTCTACAGATTTCCTCCATGATATAATTCCAGATTTATATTTTGGGGGATATACTGTATATTCCCTGTATAATCACCTTAGGACCATAGCTGATCTGCTTACATGCTTAATCCCATCGCCTCTCAAAGGCTATCATGTCATTCTATCTGCAGTCATAAGCCACAGGCCATACTGCTAATTCAAAACTCACACCGATTACGGACCAGTACGCCATGCCGTCCACAAAGATGAGGTGGATAAAAAGACTCAACCAATGGTCAATGGTCTTTTGTGAAAACAGTCAGTGAACATATTCTGGTTGTGCTGAATGCTTCAAGGTTCAAACAGGATCTCAGCAAGCCATCACTTTTCAGAGTTGAAAAAAAAACACAAACCCGACATCTACAACACAGTAGTAGTCAGTAGTACCCGAACAGAAACGTTGTCCGTAAACCCCAGGTTTCAATCAGAATTTTCATCCAACTGCCAGCATTCTGATGTGAACCTTCATCACCCAGGTGGGAGCTACACACTGCTGAAAAGTTGGATCCCCCTCTCCACACTCACGAACAGCACTGTGATAATGGACCCTAAAAAATGTGTCTAGAAAAGCACTCTATACTGTAATATCATCATTGTCATCATCATCATCATTGGACCACATTTGCTGGAAATGGAGGTAAAGAATGTTGTAATCAATCCCAATCAATTTGAATCGCCATGTACATTGGGCAATGGGGATATCCAATATGATTACACATCGCACCACAATGCCTTGGTTTCTTCTTCAAAAGCAATCCCTCGGATTCTCCCCTGACTCCATCTCATCTCGGCAGCCACACACGGCGTCGCCTTTAGATCGGTGGGGGGGGGTTCATATCCCACGGCCCATGAAAAACGGGGACCGCCCCTACCATTCCACGGGTGCTATAATCTGCAGTGAGAGAACACCTACACAAACACCGTCATGGAGTTGGTGTGCCCCTTTTCACGGAACGCCATTGCATTCGTCTTTCTGGTGAAGTCCTTTCAAGTGGTGTCGTCTTTACCGGAAAAGGAGCTGCTTAATTAGAGTTGACGGCGTGCGCCATGCGGGTGCGCACCAAAAACATACGCCGACCCGCGGCGATGGTACGCGCCACCATGCCGGACGCCAAATCACCTTTGTCGTAGCGCTGGAGCAAGTACTTTTTTTTTTTTTTTTTTGGGGGGGGGGGTTATATTTGTTATGCATATTGGTTTGTTTTCCGCTGATGATTCCACAGGCACGGGCAAGCGTTGTCATACGCTGTCGGATGTGGAAAATTGCAGCTTGTCCCCGGCATCAAATATTCATATCGGTTTTTTCGTTGGTTGTTGTTGTTTCTGGTTCATTAAATGTCACAGTCTTAGTCATTCAAAGGGAGAGCCCGGCGCTTCTTCCCCAGGCCTCCGCGATTTACACAGAGCCAAACCCCCGTGACATCAAATAAATACGCCTCCTGTTTTTTTTTTTTTTTTTTCTTTCTTGATTATTCCCACTCATCTCTTTGTCACTCCTTTTTAGACGTCAAACCCATTAGATCACAGCGCGCGCGCATGAAAGAGAGAGATCTGGAGTGAGGGGAAGGCCGGGCAGAGGCTTTGGGGTTCATCGCTACGCGCTCATTGAGAACGCCGCGGCAGAGGTAGATGTATACGCGGTGGGTGGCCCCTGTGTTGTTGCATTAGCGTCGGGCTGGCGATGCACCTGAGTGTGATTGAGTATTTATCGACGCGCGCGCGTCACGTCGAATCGTATGAGGGGGGGGGGGGCGCGGAGTCACGTCTGAATCCCGTTGAACGCTGAATGTTTACGTGTATGAATGATGGATGCCCGTTTGAGCCTCGAGGCCTGCGTGACACCGCGAGCGGGGCTCGGCTCACTTTAAGACGCTGTTCAATAGAACTTTAATGAAGGGACGCCGTATGATTGATGCAATTAAATCAGCATGTAACATTCATGCTAGTAACCCGTAGGACACGTGTGGTATTTACCGCCGCGACGAGTGAAAGTCTACTTCAAGGCGACAATGGTTACTCTTACCGATATTGTGACGCGTGCGCATGGAACAATCCCACGCACGTACGTCATCCAGTTCCATTGCGGATAGTTAAGTGATTCCTCCCTACTTGAGTGAGGAATGAGGGTGTGTGCGAGTGAGTGCAGTCGTGCAAATGGTAGAGGAAGAGCGTGGATGGAAATATCTTCCCCCCCTCTTTTATCCTCCACCCTGTTAGATGTTCGGTGTCAAAAGGCTTCCTTTTCTGTCTTCACTACGGCTAGCGCCCCGTCTGAGAAATATGCATCACTTCACCAAAGGATGTTTTTTTTTTTTTTTTATGCGCATATGGGATACTCACTGGCACTTTCCTCGGTGTATATGCGTAATTAAGGCAACAAAAAAGCTTTTAGGTCGAAACACATTAAGTGGGACGCATTCACACCAAGAACACATTAAATAAAACTAAATCCATCTCCATGCATAAGGAGATCAGAACAATTCAGTTACTCTGAATCATGTCTTTTTTAGTGCTTTCTTGAGGGAGATCAACTTGTAGAACGCATTACGAGAGTAACAAAACGTGACATTAACACTTAATTTGAAGTATATTTGTAGTTTTTTCGGGACCTATTTGTAGTGCTCTGGTAGAGTTGGCCACCAGGGACCAGGTAGGCCTTCCAGCTGGCTCAGTGCAGCAGTGCAGGGGTGCAAAGGGACCGACAGGACTCTGGCTTTAAACCTGCTCGTACCCGCCACCAACCATCTCGCTGACAAACCTCTACAGCTCTGAAAACAATCTTTCAATCGATCTTTGGTCCGTACATGGCATTTGTAGTGACAAATAACAATCTACTTTGAAAATAAGTATATACCTATATACTTACATACATATACATGTATAAGACACGTTTAATCTTGTTTGTCGTATTCAGGGGCGATAATAATGTCCTTCACAGCAGAACGGGACGTTTTGGGGCCTCAACTCTAGCTGTCTAATCCTATGTGGGATAAGCAGTCAGCACTGGTCATGTATAAATCTGTTTTCCGACCGTGACACAGAAAGAGCCAGAGACCTTATTTATCCCTTTAGAGACCTCGACCTGCAGCCAAGAGAGAGATACATAGAGAGAGAGTGGGGGGGGGGAGAGACAGAGAGAGAGAGAAAAGAAAAAGACCCAGAGACCTTATTTATCCCTTTAGAGACCTCGACCTGCAGCCAAGAGTGAGAAACATAGAGAGACAGAGAGAGGGAGACAGAGAGAGAGGGATAGAGAGAGGGACGGAGGTATAGAGCAAGACAGAGGGACAGAGAGAGGGGGCGGGAGTGAGATAGAGAGACAGACAGAGAGAGAGACAAAGAGAGCAAAATAGAAAACAGAGAGAGGGACAGATGGATAGATAGAGAGAACTAAAAGAAAGAAATACATTACATGGGAAATGACAGAACACAAATGGAAAGCAAAATGTAAAATCAAGGCGATTTTACGATCAGTTTTATGGTATTCTGTTCACTGCAGGTCTGTGGATCTGCTGCAGCATCTAGCTGCATCAGGACCATGGAGGTGGTGGGGTTGGTGGTGGCGCTGGTGGTGGTGGTGGTGGTGGTGGTGGTGGTGGTGGTGGCGGGGGGGGTTAGGTCTATTTTTAAAGTGCGGTGAAAAGACTAACCCCCATGTGAATTGTGAACCCCGCTTCCTTAACATCTCCTCTTGTCTGGAAGGGGCCCGGCTCTCCGAGGAAGAACTGGGTCGGCAGAGAAAGTTCTGAGAGCGCCTCAAAACAATGAGAAAGGAGAGGAGAGGAGACTGCTGCCGAAGGGGGGGGGGGCATCACACAATGACCGTGGGAATGTCTACACCTGTGGAGGGGGTCTCTTCCTCGTTTTGGGTGGGTTATGTTCTACACGCTCGCCTGTCGCAAAAGCGCATGTTAACGTTCCCTTCACCGCACGCGACATTAAAAACACGTGTTCTCGTTTTAAATTATGAAGCATGCATTTTATTGCGTTTAGGTTGTGAGGGGCTTGCGACGTTTTAAAGTGACAGTGACAATCAAGCCACCCGCGTGAAAGTGAGGATTGGTTTTATTCACTGGCATAATGTAGCACAACGTGGCAAAAGGTAGCATGCCCTCCCACAACCTCTACAGCACGAGCTGTTTCAATGCCAACAGGGGTTGGATGAAACGCTGATACGTGTCCAGATGTGGGAAAGGACAACATATGGATTGTTCAAACCTGGACCTTCTATTGTCCCACAATTCTGGGTAAGTGACTGGTGCGGACAACGATTTTAGAAATTGGTCCAGCGTTGAGTGAGATCGTTTTAGCCCCTGCGGTTGTCAAATGGGCTGCAATGTTGGGGCAAAAGCTCCCCTTAAATGAACACCCTTTAAAAGCACTTGTTTTTGCCACTGAAGGCTCAGATCGTGATTAAATGCGCCTGACAACAAGACGGTAATAAAGTCCAGGTTGACAAATCTAGAAGTGATCCGATAAACAAGCTCTGAGGGTAACTTTAGTTTCATGCCACATGAATGAATGGATTATAGCCCTGATCTGATTATCAGCGGATTGGTTTTAACTCTTCTGGCCCATCCAAACACTACCACCACACGACTAAACACATCAGGATGCAATTTTTCAAAAAGAGAAAAAGATCAAAAAGATGTCAACATTTAACAATTTCACCGGACGCACATCTGCACACACAGTACGCACATGTCTACAGCCCCGCAGACACAGTTTCCGATCGTCACAGTGAGCAATATGACTTATAGTGCAAGCACCGATATGTCCCTTTCAGACCCCCCTGACCCCAATACTGTATCTAACACCACAATCTCAACACTGTATTGAAGCCTCATCATGCCTCACAACTGCAGACCAGAGTTGTGAGCAGAGAGCAGTCTGTCTAGTCAAACACCGCCGATATGATGTGATGAGCCGACTGTAGTGCCGGGCCACACGGGGGTTGGCGTTAATGTGTCATTTACCATGGCAACCAGTGTACCAACCTGTGTCACGACGAGTCCAAGTGCTTGTATAGGCACGTGGTGCACGCCCGTGTGTGTGTGTGTGTGTGTGTGTGCGTGTGTGTGCGTGTGTGTGCGTCTGAAGTGGCGACGTGCACACTTCAACAGCAGGCCCGAGTTGCCGATGCGTGTGAAAGTGCACACTGCTGCGGATGTGGCTGCTGGAGGCGCTTCTTCGAGAGATGCTAAGTTCCGCGGGCGTACAGAACACTGCATCCCACTGACTGTGAACTCGCGCGCCGTACGACAGGCGGATGACTAACGTGGACCTAAGAGTGCCGCTTTTTTTTGGGGGGGGGGGGGGGGGGGGGGGGGTAGCTTTGAGCGGAAAAAACGCCACAGCGACCGCTTCCTTCCACCGCCCCGCCGCTGGACTTGAATGTCAGTGTCCCTGAGAAGGGCTGGCAGACCGGGGGCGACCGAAGCATATATTTTGCCGACACCTCTGTGCTATAAACACTGAGACCGATAAGCCTTTCACACACGCACCCAAAGGCTGAACCTTTCGGTATAATCATTGGGCGTGTGAAGGGAAATGTCAGAATCTGCCGCTTGGTGGTCAAATCCAACAGGCGAGCGCAGGGGGGGGGGGGCATGTGGCTGACGTTCTATCACGCCACCGCCATGACACCCTGCCACTTTTCCTCACCTGGCCTGCATTTGGCGTTTGGCAACTTTCAGTCAGCGTCAACTTGTGTCGATACCGCGGACACGCGTACATAAACGCGGTATCACTTGTACCGTTTTGCGTCATATCCCGTCCGCCTGCCCCCCTACACACGGGAAGGATCTCCAACACGTGTGAATGCCTCTGAGCTAGGGCCGATCTGCTCGCTGTGTGTGTGTCTGTGTGTGTGTGTGTGTGTGTGTGTGTGTGTGGGTGTGTCTGTGTGTGTGGGTGTGTCTGTCTGTGTGTGTGGGCACGCTAAAGGGCAACTCCGGGTCATCTTCGGACCGCGGTTCTCCGGAGCTCACCCGGAGTTCACGTGCGGACGGAGGCCGGGCCGATGTCCCCGCGGCTGCAGGGAATTACGCCGCGTCAGCTCAGCTCGCTTATCAAAACATTATGTGTGCAACGCACACACAAAAAAAAACACAAAAAAAAACACAGCTAATTATCCGCGGTCGAGTGAACACTAAACATGGCTGGCATGTCAGCGGCTCGGGGTGTAGGCTCCAAAATAGAATCGTTTCGTTTTTTTTTTTGTTCCGCTCCCGCAAAGACGTTTGACGAGCGTGGCTGAAAGTGAAATCCTGGCGTCAGAACAGAGGGTGTATTTGTGTCATCTTTTTTTTTCCCCCAAACCCACCACAGCTTAATTCCACCTTCAACCTTGTTTATCGATGGCGTCGCGTGGCCAGACACCCCCACTCCGTTACTACCTCGATAATCACTACCTCCACTTGCACTGTTTACCGTTTACCGTCACTTTCTCTATCACTACTGCCACTTTTCCTGTTTTTCAATAGTGCACTCTGCACCTTAATCTGCATTTCAACCTGCACCTTAATCGCTCATTTGCACTTCTGGTTAGAACGCCAACTGCATTTCGTTGTCCCTGTACTTGTACTCTGCACAATGACAATAAAGTTGAATCTAATCTAATTTAATCTTATGCTTTTTGAGACACCGCACGTGTTTGCAGAGAGGCGAAGGCGGCGAGGCGAAAGGCTGGGCCGCCGGCCGGACGCTCACCGTTGACGGTCAGGTGCACCCAGCTGCCGTTGTTGAAGGTGTCATAATGCTGCTCCAGCATCAGCACCTTGCACTCGTACCAGCCCTGGTCGTCGGAGCGCACCTTCTCTATCCGCAGGGAGGACTTGCCGTGCAGAGTGGCCCTGCCTGTAGGGGAGAGAGAGGGTGAGAGAGACAGACAGAGAGAGAGAGAGAGAGAGAGAGAGAGAGAGAGAGAGAGAGAGAGAGAGAGAGAGAGAGAGAGAGACAGATAGAGAGAGAGGGTGTGAGAGAGAGCATGAGAGAGAGAGACAGAGACAGAGAGAGAGAGCGTAAGAGAGAGAGCATGAGAGAGAGAGAGAGAGAGAGAGAGAGCATGAGAGAGAGAGAGAGAGAGAGAGCATGAGAGAGAGAGAGAGAGAGAGACAGAGACAGAGACAGCGTGTGAGAGAGAGCATGAGAGAGAGAGACAGAGACAGAGAGAGAGAGAGAGCGTGTGAGAGAGCATGAGAGACAGAGAGAGAGAGAGAGAGAGAGAGAGAGACAGAGACAGAGAGAGAGCGTGTGAGAGAGAGCATGAGAGAGAAAGAGAGAGAGAAGGGGAGTCAATGGACAGATGGAGAAAAGGAAGGAAAGGATACGGAGAGAGGCCGGAGTGGAGAATGTGAAGAAAGAGAGAGAGACGGTGAGAAACAGAGACAGGGGAGACGGATGGAGAGAAGAGAGAGGCATGACAATTAATGAACAGATCTCTAATAATTGCAACACATTCACAAATGTACAACAACGCGCACCATTTGGACAAAGCCCGCAGTGCAAACTCCACAGAGTGGAACTTGGGAAGACATCAAAGAGATTAGGTTCGACTCCCCGCAACCCAAACAGAGTCGGGTTCTGGAGGATGAAGTTAGCTCAGAACTCCTGGTGACACTTTGCTGACAATGCATTGGAAAAGGTTCTGCACCCGAAAGTTCTGCACTCAAATTAGATTTTTCTTCCTGTGTGGGGACGGAGGATGGGGATTTGGCGAGGCCATGTCTGGACAAACAAGTTACACTGCGATGTGTTGTGCAAACAGCAGATATCAACTCCCACGAGATGACGAGCTATTGACTTGTCATTAGCATGACTGACACCGAAAAAGTACCACGTTAAATCATTGGTTCGTTTTACGTCCGATCGTCTCCTCTTGGGGGGGGGGGTTAGGTAATAAGTCCAAAAATCCATCACCCTTTAAATCGCCGGAAGGCCTACGACGTTGCAGGGGGAAAAACAGATGACACCTGACCGCCACAAATCCTTGCCTCTCAAGCCCTGACTGCCCTGCATCCTGCCGTCTCCTACCGTGGCGTGAGTGATGTGTTCTGTTGAGACCCGGGGAAGGTCACCGCGACCTGTGAGGCGCCGCGGCGCTGGCCCCCGACATCACACCATCACTGAGCCCACCGGTGGGGTCAACCCTCCATCGCGGCGGGATCAATGTGTTGAAATTGACTGGGACGACAGGAATTAAGGATCGGGGTTGGTTTTTTTTGGTTTTTTTCTTTCTCTAATGCGTATGCTGCTGTTGCCCCGGGGCAATCTGGCAGCCAGATCATAACAGATGGTATCTGGCAATATGGACTCAACAAAGAGCTTTCTGGCAGCGCACACACCCGCTCAAAGATAAAAACGTCAGCACTATCAAAGCCCGACCATCCCTATATTAATCCTCCGCCGCGCTTCCATCCCCTCCACTTAAGGAATACTGCGGATTACTCGCAAATCCCCTCGCATGCTCCCACAGGTAAATAAAACAGTATGTGTAAACACGGGAGGCGACGCAAGGACACACCGGGACAATTAAGGACAATGTGATTGGCGACTCAATTGGCTGGTCAGTTTGGGAACGTCGTGAAGGAGTTCAACATGTACTCCCGGTGGGGGGGGGTTCCTGGTTCAAACCCGGGATGTGGGAATAGTTGTGATAGGTGACGTGACAAGGAGTGGAAGGGGCGGGGGGGCACTGGAGGTAAACGCAGGAGAATCGCAGCGTTAAGAGCAGCGGAGGCCGACGTGCTGGACAGCCCCCTCCTTCTCACGGGCGAATGGTGGGCGATCATCTCCCTCACTTGATGGATCACTTGGAAGGATTGGACTGCGGACTACGGCGAGGCGCAGGTGTGCCGTGGAGATAGTGAAAGCGTTGGCTCCGCCACCGGGCTCGCAGCTTCGACGTTGCGATTCGACTTACTAAGTGGCGTCACGTTCAAGCTAATTTTTTTTGTGCACACTGCACTCCAAAAACAAACGTCCTTCTAGCTGTATTCATTCTCGAGAGAAGAAAAACATTCTTCCTGAAACATTTTTAAGACATGCTTTACCCGCATTAACGAACTGCAGACGCCCGCCAACAAGTTGCTATTTAATGAGCTACGTTGGGAATCATAAGCCTCTATTGATGTTTGAAACCTTCCCCATTGTCTTCATTCTACTCACACTCTCGTTCGGTACCTTCACTCTAATGTGTGTTCTCATGCAACCAGAATAGAGCACCACCCGTGTGCAGCACACACGGACCAGCTGCAATTGACACCTCTGCCATTATACGCAGGCTAAGTAGTCTCTAAAACGGTTGCCTGGTGTAGCACAGCGACGCCGCAAAAAAGGTTTCTCAAATCCCCCCAAAAAGCGCTCAGGAACTTCAGACTTTTGACATTTCAGACAGTTGATGTAACTCCTGCACGGCCCCGTACGCGAGCATCCTTGGCAAACTAAATGAGGACAGGGTGAAATAGTGTGGCAAGGCACTCATTACTACTGCGCAACGTGTTTTATTAAAATAAACACATGGCAATGCAATTTCATTAGCTATAGCTTATGAAATAGCACTTTCATCGCTTTTTTTTTTGTACTCTGTCCCACTCTGGGGATCAGACTACATCCCACGCTGCTATTAAGCCCAGAAGAGCAATTTCTCATTTCAACTTTTAAATACACATAATGTAGCAGCAGAGTTGACTTTCAGATACATGTTAATGCTCCAGGGATGCCCCCCCCCTCCTCTCCCCCTACACACACACACACACACACACACACACTTTCTTTCGGGAGGGACTAGATGATAAACTGTCTACTGTCACGTTGAAAGGCCCATGGACACTAACAAGAATGTATTCAGCGGCCAAACAGGAAAGTTGGAGATGAGGCCATGTAAGGGCCCTACACAGGCCACCACGCTTGAGGAATGAGTCTGAACGCACGTAACAGAGCTCTCACAGGGGATATCTCATGCACAAGTGTCATCTGTCAATAATGTCCACTATCATTTTACCCACACATCCAAGAGGGCAGGAAAGTTACCAAACAGGATATACAGTGAAGTTGTCCAACCAGTGTGGAGAAATTACAACAACAACAACAAAAAAAGTGGCTGTGACGATGCAATATACAACACAACCCCGCACGGACAAAGTTAATGAACCGCGTATTTCATATTCAGATGCGACGATGCCCAATTAAGCTCGGGGCGGATTAGTTCTGTTGGGTTTTTTTTTTTTTTTTTTCCTCGTCTGCAACCGAACCCTGTTTAGACGCAGCTCATCTTTCTAGCCAGCAAAGACCGATTCCATTCCAGATTTATCTCCTCCCCTATCGCGCGTGGCCTTTCCCCCCCCCCCGACTCGGGTTAATTCTCTTTCCGAGGGGAGGCCGGGTATGTAACCGCCGTCTAGCTAGCTAGCTTCATCAGATTGTGCTTAACGCTGCCCTGTCTCAATAGTGGCTGTAGCGATAGTAACTCAATCGTACGCGGAGGGTTGTGAAAAGCCCGGGGGTGGCGAATAACCGGCAGCCAGCGGGACATTCCTCGCTCGGATAATTAAGGAACAAGTCCAGCTGTTACCTCCGATAAAAAAAAAATAAAAATAAAAAAAATCCATTCAGTCAGCTTTCTTCGTCCTCGCATCCCTCCCGTCAACTCCCCCGTTGTCACCCAATTACAGCGCGTGACAGACGCGTGCTCCTCCGTGATTGACACAAACGAAGATGTCACGCGATGAGTGGCCCCGAGTGCGGGGGCACAAGGAGGGGTGTCAAGGTGCTTTTAGTTCTTTAAGTGTTGGGACTGTATCTATCTTTTGATGGTGATGTTTTAAACCAAATTCTTGTTCGTGTCATTTGTATGCGACCGTACGTTCAGGCGAATGTGATTGCGCTGCCACGTCCCAAGGTGGAAATGCATTAAGACAACGTGAGACAACAAGAGCACGTTAGAAATCACTGCAAAACATGCAGTGCCCAGTGACCGGTCAAAACTGCATGTCTAAGATAACTACAACTTGAGAAGTCTGATCACAACTCGCACACTGGTTTAGAGCAGGAGTGATGATGAGCCAAAAAGACCCAAGTCCTGAGGTGAGGTCTTTGTAATGGTGGTGCAGACTGTGTTGTGTCCAAAGCTTTGCTTTGTGTCCAAAGCTATTGTGTGACCCTTTAGCCCCTGTGGGTCGGCTGTGAATGCTGCTGAGTGACGCTTTGTCCAGTCGAATGATTTTGCGACTCATGTGAATGATCTTGTTGGGGGGGGGGGGGGGGGGGGTGGGGGGGTGGTTGAGGTGGCCATTGCTCATAGTGCTCTGAGTGTGAGGGCGGACAGCAGATGAGAGAGCCGGAGAACGCTTTTCAGACAGAAGCAGTGTGTTCTAAATCATGTTCTGCTTTAGATAGAAAGATCCACCTTTTTGGTCAAGTTGGGCTCAGATCTGTGCCTGGTGCAAAATTAATAACGAAACAAGAGTCCTTGAAGGTTCGGACAGAAAAGGGACGGTGCAGATTTATTAGCTTCACCTGTCTGTTGGTTCTCGCTCCGTTAAAATGTCACCTGTCTTTAGTGCTTTCTTTAGTGCTGGAGAGGAGGCTCCCCAGGAGCACAGGGCCCTGGCGCTGTGGCTCCCTACCCTGGCTTAGACTCTGCTACAACTTAATATTCCTTTACATCCAAGCCACCCACCACAGACCCGTCCCTTCGCCATTTCCCTGCATATTTCTCTGTCCGGTGTCCCTAACCCCCCTCTGTTTTAGTTAACTTGTGATCTCACAAAAGGGACAATAAGTTACAGAGTCCAAGGGCAAATGGGTATCAGAGTCTAACAGTTGGCTTTGTGATAGCCAACTGCGGAAATGGACAACCCCGGAAATCCCTCTGTCCAGAAATCCTCTGAATCTAAAGGGGTCACAATGCAAGTCTTCATATGGGTTCATCCACGCTGCCCTGAATCACGACCTCTGTATTTGCTCCAAGGATGATGACGTGTATAACTGTTGCATAGAAACTAGATGCAACATTCCAAGCTGCGGTACAGCTTTAAAAAGGTCATGTGACACAATACGTTCTTTCTGAGCGTAGCACGGGGTTGTGAAGGGTAGCTGTGCTTTTACATTGAAAATTGGCTGTAAATGGAGTCCAAAAAACTGCATATGAATGTGTTGGGGAAATGGTGTCCTTCATAAAGATGTTCATAACAGCGCAAGTTCAAATGGATATATCTCTGTAGAAAGAGAAACTGTTGCAGTTTTCATTTCTCTTATTACATACTGATCATTCTTCTCACAATGTTGTTTGTTACCAGCTGAGAACACTTGACAGATTTTATTGAATTAAATGTTTGGATCCAAATGAATAATCTTCATGTGGAGATTTTAATTGAATTACACCTGAGTGTGACAATGCGCTCAATTCCAAGGAATGTTAGAATTCCCTGGTGAATAATACACAACATCCAGTTAATAAGTGGGCTGCCATATCATTTGTTTTGGGGTTCAACAAGCCTTACCCAGTCTGTCTTGGTATGAGATGGATGATGATACATACAAATATTGCCCTTTAAGAAATCTTAACATAACCTGTTCTTTGCTTTTCTTGTAGCCGAACACAGGCTACTGTGTACGGCTACAAGAAATGAAAAGTGAGCATCCTCGATAAACCATTAAACCAGCAAGTGTGTGTATTTGCTTGACGCAATGTGGAATTATTGAGGTTGTTTATGCTCGATGCCGCACCAGACAGGATTCCTAAAAGGTGTAAAGGACACTTTAATAGGATACATGCTCCTTTATCTGATGCAGACTTTGGCTCCCAGGCATATATTGATTAACGTCAACGCGTAAATGGAATGCTAATTGTATAATGCCAAATAATGTGCTTCGTTTGTGTGCGATTTCTGTGCACAAAATGCATTCCTCTTTTTAGTAAAAGTTAAGGAGGAAAAGCAATGTAGACAAAAAGTGTCTAGGGTTTTTTTTACTCGGTTAATGGTGTCATACACGAAACTCATGAACTTAGTGACACAACAATCAACAAAATTCAAGCAAAATGTATGAAATGTATGTGTGTATATTCAGGTTGATGATACAAGATTATTGTTCATCAAGATCACCTGTGTCATGTACGAACAACCACTAACAATAACCCTAGCTAACACATTTCACAAAGATACAAAGTGTAGTAAACTATTGTCAGTGGGATTGCCACGGTAACAACATTTCAGGAAAATAGCCACTCAAATTTTAATGGGAGCAGAAGACCTACCGCACGCTTTGAATTACTACTGGCAAATATATTGTCGGGGAAGTTATCTCAAACATCATTGGCAATTCCATTACCCGAAAGACAACATCAGGGCTCTAATCGTATGCATTGTTCTTCGTCCCATTAGAGCGAGAATTGGTTCAAGAAAAGCAACCATTTGAACACAAATTAAAGTAATGGGTTCCGGATGACCTATACACAATTATAGGTAAAGAGAGTGACACTGGCGTATCGATGTTACCACAGGATATGTGTGGTGGTGGAGGTAATGTTGGCTCTGATGGAACCACGGCCTGGTTTAAATGGGCTGTAAGTAAGATTCTATCATTTTAGGGTAATTTGGTAGAAATGCCATCGCCGTCCCTGAGCTGTTAGCGAGCGAAATGCTCTGTAAGGATATCAGTTCTGTTTGACCGCGTCTGCGACTCTGTGAGACCTTTAAGAGTTGAGACCGCTCCCCCGGGTCATTTCTGACCAATCAGGGCATCACGTGTGCACACAGCGTTATCATTGGTCCACCACAGGTGCACGAAGGAGGGAGCAGAGAACGAGGGGGTGGGTTGGGTCTTTTATGTTTGTTTGTTGAAAAAACATTGCTATCTTGTGTTCTACCTGCTCTCTCAGTTTTTACAACTCTCAAATCTTACTGACGGCTGCTTTAAATGGTTGGCAAAAACCTAAACTGATCAAGTCGCCAATCGAAAAAAAAAAATCTGTGTAAATGCATTACTTAAAGGCTAATCCTTGAACTGTGCAGACACCGGTCTCGCCTTCTGCAGAACACACTAAGACTTACTGAGCCAACTTCCAGCTACAGCCTTTAAGGCTAAAAGATTTACATAAGTGGAGTCGCAGTTTCTCCCAATAAGGTCATGCATAGCCGCTTTTTGGCCTTAAAAGAAAGGAGTCTGGGGAGATCCAATCACAACCCTCCGGACGAAAACAAAAGGTGTTAATGACTCCAAGAAATGCTTGAAGAGCCCAACAACAATAACCTTGATTTGGTTGTATTCACGGTGTCAGCGTAACGCCAACCGCCACGTCCACCGTTGACACGTCCATCAGGCTTGCAACAGTAAGAGCCCCTCGCTAAAGAGAGCGTTCCCGCACCTGGCTTTGGTTCCCGCACCTCGTTCCCGCACCTCATTCCCGCACCTCGTTCCCGCACCTCGTTCCCGCACCTCGTTCCCGCACCTCGCTGACATCGGCACCCGGGGGGGTCCGTGAGAGAAGACAACGGAGAGCTTACCGGCGTACTCGGGGTCCACGTGCGGGGGGTAGAAGCGGAAGTTGATAAAGAAGGGGATGGGCATTCCATACTTGAACCACTCCACCACGTAGGGCTGACCGTTGAGGGGGTGGGGCACGTCGCATCCCAGGATGACGATGTCGCCCGCGCGCGCCGTCACAAACTGGGGTTCCTCCTGCACTCCGCGGGGGGCACCTGAGGTGGAGGCAGGGGGTTTCGGGGGGGTCAATGTCGTTTGGGGTTTGCGGTCGCTCACCAGGCTTACCTTACAAGCAGCCATGAGCAAGCTGCCCAACCCCTACCTGCTGCGCTTAAATACCGTCGGCCTTCAATAGCTACATAATTGGCGGCATCATTATAGTTTGTGTTTCTTCTAATTGAAGAATTGCCAGCATTATTCTTATTAGATTGTTATTATTGATCATTGTAATTGGAATAACAACAAGGTGTAACTTTTCCAGTGACACCACTGCCATGTAATGTGGTCATCACACGGTACGGAGTTATAAGCAGATGTATTTAGACATAGGTCATTTAGGTGCAAATTCTCAAAAAAAGGGGAGGTAGTTTCATGTTCTCTTTACTCGTTAAGTAAGTTGATTTTGGTGTAATTATCTACCTAAATTACTAAACAGTAAATAGTAGGTGACTGAGAAAAAGTGGTTTGGGGAGGATTGCCAAACATTTCACAGTCTCAAGTGTCGACCTGAGTGTTTTGAGAGTCTGTGGTGAATTGGTTAAAGTCGATCTGAGAACTTATTTTTACAGCTTTTTACAGCTCTATGAGGAGATTAAACCCATCACGCGTTCTCCTGGAGAATAATGCCTAACACTGCTCAATATTATGTGTGTGTGTGTGTTGGCCAATGGGAGCCTACAATATTATACATACAATATGCCATTCGGTGGACACTTTTATGCAAAGACCATAAGACAAAATGCATACACATTTTTAGCATTGTGTGTCCTCATGGGAACTCTGGTGGTGTTGGCAGTTGAGCTAGATAGGACCAGACTATGGTAAGACCCCTCAAAAGATGCAAATAGGCTCTGCGAGATGAACTTTTTGGAGTATTAAAATATTACAGTCAACATGGATTAGAATCACAAGCAGCAAGTGTGGTTATTTCTCACGGGTGTATTTAGGGTTCACGAAGGCATCAGAATATTCAACGGTACATTTTCTCAGCTCAATCACCTGAGGCGGTCAACGAAAGCCATGAAAGAGGCAGCAGAACAGAGATGAATCACACTTTTTTTTTCCGGTAACTTCTACACCTTTAGCTTTAACACAGGAATTCAATCAATTAGTTCAGTGATCGGCAAACCCCATTGAAACACACTGTCTGGGGGGTGGGGGGGGGGGGGGGGGGGGGGGATTTGGATCATCGATCCTAGGCTAATTACTGTGTAGCTTGTCTTTATGACCGGAAATGTGGCGTGGTAGCATTTTACAAGTCAATATGGCTCAGGATGCACTCACGCGCGTCTCGGCCTTGTAAAGCCGCCCATAAACGCCAGGTTTATTTGAGAACAGATTGCACGCCTACTGTGCCGAGGCCTCACAGTTTCTAGTATTTGATCAAGTCCATAAGAAGAATCCACGGCGTCCTTGAAGGCAAATAAAGCGTGAGCAAATCCTGCTTGACTTGAGGAGGAACTTCGGAAGGGTAATGGGATCCTTCTGGTGCCATTATGTGCTTACTCCCCTATATCAATTCTAATTCCTACTGCCGTTTTTATTACACAATCCTGCACATCGCAGAGTGGCTCAGCCACCCGGTGCGCCATTGCAGATGTTCCAATGCACAATGAACGCTATAAACTGTTCAGAGCCATTTCAACCTTGTATTTGCGTTGGCCGCGCTACCAAGACTGAAGTGAACTGGACCCTGTTCACATCCATATCTTCGTGAAAAGCTATAATGCTAAACCAGCTAGCTGATAGCTGTCTGTATATAGGTGGCTTATAGGTGAAAGTACTGTATGTAGCTTTAATGTCTGCACCAACGTTTGCACCTCGTCTTGGTGAAAAATGATGGTGGACAGGTGTGGGTGTACGTAAACATGCCCTGTGCCCCATTCCAGGCTATTTCCCAAATATAGTTGACACATGAAGTCTATACTTAAAAACTATAAACCCTGAGCATACATATTTGAAAGGGATCATGTTATGAAAAGCATTACTTCAATTTTTTTCCCACGGTGAGGTCAACATTTCCATGTAAACACAGGGCAGCCGCGCTTGTATGGGAGCAGATAAAACGGCCTTCGGTCGCAGCCATTCCGTGATGGACCGCTGAAAGGAGCGCCGATAAACTGTTAACATTGAACAGGCGCGCCATGACACATACCCATTCCGTGGACATTTATGCGTCCAGAAATACGACAATAAAACGTTATAATCTCGGTGAACAGTTGATTGATTGTATCCAATAAAGCAGCGACTTCACTCCTCGCTGAAGCTTCCACGGGATCGTCTTTGTGTGAATCCACATGAATGGCGCCCTGCTTCTTTTCCCCTACTGGGTTTGTGAAGTCCGTTCGGTGCCATAGAAAGGGGATGATGAGGAGCTGGGCTGAGTGAGGAGCAGGGTGAGGATCACGAGGGCAGCCATTTTTAAACGTTTACAGTATCGCTTCTCTGCACACCAGGACACAAGCTAATATTGTTCTGACGACGTTCATTTCAGCGGAATCGATTTAGTGTTCCGGAAACGTCACTAAGGTCTTCTTGGTGATTAACTAAATACGCACGCCCACATATGCGGCATCTTCAAACAATATCATAAACTATACATTTAATGTGCACGCTAATCACAAGCCCCAATACAATCTTGATTTGTGATTTATGTGTGGGGGGGATTTGGAAATACAGTTTACAATTTCAAAGGGGCGGAAAAAAAAAAAAGGTGAACTAAAAGGTTTAAATACAAGCACGGTACACTGGGGTTTATTCTGCAACATTAGTTCCAACGATTAAACCACAAGATGGGAGAGATCTCATCGAAAGGTGAATTTTGCGTCGTCCAATGACTCACGCCCTCCCCGGCGTGCGCGAATCACGGCGCGTTATTAATAAAAAAAACTGTAAGTTAGGTGGTGAAGAGGGACGTTTCTATTGAGTGCCACAGTCACCTTGCGACGAGGATTGGCGTATAGGGGGGCCACGGCGGTGGCTCGTCGCGGCGGCGAGTCTAAATCCGTGTCCAGAGCCAGAAGATAACATTCACACCGTAATTGCTTCATACGTGGCGAGGACGGTTCTTTCTTTCTTTTGAAAGCGGCAGATTGATGATGTAATGTGTGCGTGTGCGTGTGTGTGTGCGTGTGTGTGTGTGCGCGTGTGTGTGTGTGCGCTCTCATGCTTTCTGGGAGAGCGGTATAATAATGGGGTCTGAGCATGAAACGCAAGTGCTTTTCCCAGTAGCTTTTCCCTGGTTCCCTCTCTCCCTCGCTCTCTCCATCTCTCTCTCTCTCACTCCATCTCTCTCTCGCTCTCTCTCTCTCTCTCACACACACACACACACACTGATACCCACACCGAAATGACATAGACAGACACACACACACACACACACACTCCCTCAAGCGGCACCATGTGTTGATTGGCTGCTGGTGACATCACCGCAGAAGGCGCAAAAACAGCCCCCTTGGAAGGTATGACTTCACTGTTTATTCAGGAGCGACAGAGAGAGAGAGAGAGAGAGAGAGAGAGAGAGAGAGAGAGAGAGAGCGACCGAGAGACATTGGGGATGGAAGGATAGGTTATATGCTTATTCTCTTCCCCATAAGGAGCTCATTTACAAAGAAAGGCCCTTGAGAATGAGGGGGGGAGGGGTGTCACATGGTGTAACTACAGAGGTGCACGGACGACAGCGCCGACCCAGTGGTGTGCAAGACCCTGCTGGCAGGTTTTGCATGGAAGAAGAGATCATGTTAATCTCAGGGCACCATCTGCGTCGCGCGTAGCAGGCTCAGGCTGGGTCTCTGTACACAATGGCAGTGGATCGGAACCCGCCTGTATCAAGTTCATCAACTGATGAGCACATTTCTCCACTTGTTATTATTCATTATATACATTATATATACATATATAAATGATACATACATATCTAAATACAGAAATGGGAATTGGAATTTCTTACCAAAGATCAAAAGCTACAAAACGAATAACACTTTTTTCAACCGGAGCTGGAGCCTATAAATACCTGACTACTGCAGAGTCATTTGTCCCAGTGCTGAATGCTGATCGTAACCTTTCCCACTAAAGACAAAACCCAGATGTCAGTGGGTGTTAGTGGGTTGTTTTTTTTTTGTCAGTGTCAGTTGGAAAGGGGCTTTAGCTAGCAGACCAGACCCTGTATGATCCCAGACATCCAAAGGACGCTTCCAGAGTCATTTTTAGTCGTTGCTCTTTAGTAGAGTTACTATCTCGCCTTTATTCCTCCTCTTAGGCAGAGACGCTGTCACTAAATGGTTTATGTGCCAACGTGTTTATACTTTTAACGGGGCGCAAATGGTGCGCGCCACCACCAGCCCATGTCAATGTCAAAGCCGTGAAACCCGAAGGTCTACCCCGGAGCAAGACGTCCCACCTCTGCCCACGCCTCGCATGTGTGTGTGTGTGTGTGTGTGTGTGTGTGTGTGTGTGTGCGCACGTATCCAAATACACCTTTCGCCGGATAAGAGGAACCGCAAGAACCCTTCCCACGCATTAATATGCATGGCGGAGCAACACTTTCCCCGACAGCACTTTAACTGCTCTGTTGGACACGACGTGCGTTCGTCTCTCTACGCGGCCGTTCCCTGTTGCGCTAAACGCTGTCCCCGGTATCCCCCGGCCTCTGTCCCCCCCCCTCTCTCTCTCTCTCTCTCTCTCTCTCTCTCTCTCTCTCTCTCTCTCTCTCTCTCTCTCTCTCTCTCTCTCTCTCTCTCTCTCTCTCTCTCTCTCTCTCTCTCTCCTCTCTCTCTCTCTCTCTCTCTCTCTCTCTCTCTCTCTCTCTCTCTCTCTCTCTCTCTCTTGCTCTCTCTAACTCTCGGCTACTTTGTCCTCTTAGAAGCCTGGCCCTGCTTCAGGCCTGGGACGACTGGCACACTCTGCGAAAGTGACTCCCGAAATGAAACATGAGATTTCGACACACTACAGCATGAAACACTGACATATTTACAAGGTTGTGCACTATCGCGCAGACCGTTATATTTGCAGCCAGAGTAGCAGAACCATCGGGGAGTTTGGGGGGGGGGGGGGGGGGGGGGGGGGGAGACACTGTTGAAGCATGAGTGTAAGAATGAGGGACTGTGTGTGTGTGTGTGTGTGTGTGTGTGTGTGTGTGTGTGTGTGTTTGTGTGTGTGTGTAGAAATTGTGAGAAATAATGAATTCAAGGCTAATGTTGGTTTTAGTGGTTCTTAGTCAAATAGTATCAGCTAGTGTGTCAGCTGGTTTGCATTCTTAGAGCTTAATATTATCATTGCTAGTCACAATGCAAGCACAAAAAATGTTAGAAAAGAACTGCCCATGTTCCAAGGAAATCAACGCATAATTGGCACAGTAAAATTACGTAATTGATGTGAGAGGATGCAGTGATTGAATATATGAAAACTAAAGTCTTGATTAAAACATTTGAAATTAAATCAATTCAATGTAATTAGTTATTTGTTAGGTAGGTACTGAAATCTCAATTTAGTACTCTACTGCTTTGTTTTTGTTTTTTTATGAAGAATTATTATGGGATAATGTAGTTTTACTGTTTGCATTATTAAAGTAACACTGTAGAAATGAATAAGAAAAACAATCAGCTAATAAAAACACAACTGTGCAGCAGTGGTCTCCACTGGCTCCAATTCAGGCAGGGAAAGATACTTTCAGTTTTCGTCTGAATATTGGAATATTCGTTCAGAAAACCTAAAAGATGTTCAAAGCTTTAAATTATGCAATCGAGGCAGCCGTGAAAAGAAAATACAAATTTAATAAGAAATACAGAAAAATATCACTAATGAGCTAAATATATCATTCATAAATCACAGAAAGACCAAGTGGTCTGGTTCAGGTATTCTCCTTTTTTTCCAGAGCTATGAAAACCAATTAGAGTGTCAAACCATGTGTATCCAGTTACAGAGGGCAGATACCTTAAAACATGACATCAGCAAGTCTTAATTAGACAGAACACAACCAAAAGATCTCTGCATTCACACCGATCCCCACAGGGAAAATAAAGATACAAAAAGCATTGCTAAGTTCTTTTTAACTAGACATCAAAAGCGAGTACAGTACAATTTCAGATGGAACGGTGTGTGCAAAAAAAAAAAAAAAAGTATTCACAGTATTCACTCCTTAGAGGCAGAGGGAATCCATCCATGCAGAATGAGCTGTATGAGGGAATTGGGAGAACTAGTGTTTCTGGATATTTTCTTCCAAAAAAACTAATCGCAAATGCACAACACGTCAGAAAACCTCTCTCTCTCTCTTTCCGTCGACAACTGTCCGGCCGGAGAGTCGATACCACCAGAAATAGATCACAGTGGGTTGCGAAACTCAAACAGGGTATGATGGACTTGACCTAGTTCCACTCACAGAGCCCCAAACGAACATCCCTCATCATTTGAAATTCAAAGCAGACCATTCCTATGAGTACGCAGCATCTGACTCCTGCATCGCCTAAAATATAACTCCACGAGTCGACGGGGGTACTGTAACACTGCCAGTCTTGGTTCAAGGGTTATTCGCATCTTGATTAACCCAGAAGAACCCAGAACATCTTGATAACCCACACAGAGGAATACTGTGTCCTTAATGAATTAGGTTTGGACATGCAGGAGAGGAAGCTCACTGCATGTGTTTATTTCTTTAATCACATTTGTGTCCTGTGATTTTATTTTCGCTGGATGTGAGCGTGCACGCCCGGGCCACTTACCCTTCCTCCAAAACCCGGCCTACTCTTCTGTTAGCGTTGGTGATGCTGATCATCCGTATCATGGAAAATAATCCCTCACTATAATTAATCATCAATTAATAAGTAATGAATTACTGAACCTCAAATACATTGTTATTTTTTCATCTTCTCAGATTCTCCAACGTAATAATACACCCTTTGCTCCGGTGCAAGTTATTGTCATAGAGTTAACAGCCCATGCAGTGTGCTGACACTAAAGGTACAATGACGGTAAAGGTACAATGACGCTAAAGGTACAATGACGCTAAAGGTACAATGACGCTAAAGGTACAATGACGGTAAAGGTACAATGACGCTAAAGGTACAATGACGCTAAAGGTACAATGACGCTAAAGGTACAATGACGGTAAAGGTGCACTGAGAACTGAACAAAGCAGAAGGAAATGTATGCAATGCAAACGCCCAACTGGAACCACCGCAATTAGCCCAACGAGCGCGCCGACCTCCGCTGTCCATCACTTTGGGTAGACCGCCGCGCCTCCGCAGCCGTCACCTGTTTCAACCTCTCTGGACGCTAACGGTTATCACTGCTGACAGTCCGTCCGCCGGCATCGCGGTGGCCGGCGGCCCTCCGGCGAGACCGGCGGCGTCTGCAGGGTTCTTCTGAGGCTCACGGTCTGTTGAACCGCAAGGTGTTTGTCACTCTTATCGGTCCAAAATAACCTGAACCCGAACCGAATGGACAGGTCGCAAGGGGAGCCGGGAACTTGGCTTTGAAGTGCCACGGTTTAGCTAGCACTGCGGCCTCCATGATGTGTAAACCCGATGGGGCGGGAATTATGAGAATATTGGCTTTCGGGGGGGGGGGGGGGGGGGGGTCACACTTTACGTCATTATTCAGTAACCAATCACCTCTCTAACCGCCCCTCTTGTCACTCGAAACACCAGGCTCTATATCGGGGAGGAGGTATGAATCAACCAATCAGGGAGAGGGGTGCGGTGAGACGAAGGGTAGGACTTCTCCGATTTCTTTAAAATGGAGTGGAATAGAAACAGTAATGCAATCAAATGTAATCAGTTGACCGCGAGTGGCGTCATATTTCACTGCGGGCTTTTATTTAGATGTTAATAAAACGCAGCGCGGTAAAAGCACGCAAGTGACACGTTTGGCCAAATTAGATCAGTTGATCGAAGGCTCAAACACATAGCAGTTGTCTCCCTCCAGGCCCTCTACAGGGAGGTGGAATAATATTAACACACGTTGAATGGAATACCGTCACTGGAGAGCCCCTTTAGCTCAAATCAAATCAAACATATAAAACACAGCCCTCCGTTTCATAGTTATGGGTTATAAAAAATCATGAAGCAAAAAGTCACCAAATTGAGTGAACCTGTTGCAGACTGAAGTAGAAGTCTTTGTGGGTGGCTGTTTAAGAGGACAAGTTGCTAGGAGTATCGAGCTCCTTTTGACTGTGTGGAATTAGGGAGGGTTTGTTGAGGTTTGGGCTCTACATGCGGCCCACTGGACTGCTGGAACCTGCTGCCCTTACCCTGCTCCTTGTCCTCACCATCCATCCTGTCCTTAAGGGACCTCATCAGACACAAAGCAAACCTCACTGAACACCTCAACCACCTGAAAACACCTGAAAACCAATAGCCGGCACGGGTTCATAAGTATCATCACGTTGGCATAAAAATATTGATGAAAATATTAATAATAGTAATGACGACGACGTATGTTGCCTGTGTATATAATTTGGGCTGTTGAGGCTTTTTCCAGACTGTGTAGGCCAACCGGCCCAGCCTTGCTGGGCAATTAAAGCCTTTCAGCTTGATCTTTACAATTACAGAGAGTGATGGGCTGACGGAATGTGCTGCAAGCTGGAGCCAACGTAGCCAGTGGTTCAGAAAATAGGATGTTTATCCATCTGGGCAGGATTTAAGGGTTCTACCACTTTAATTAAAGAACAACGGTTATTATTTAAAAAAAAAAAATAGCCCTCTAACGACCATCAACTTAATGTTAGCTGCTTGGTTGTTTTTATAGTCCTGTATCGCATGGCATTATTAGCAAATTAGTTCTATTATAGGATGTACTTAAAAAAAAAAGATGTTTGTAACTGTGCAGAATCACAAACACACCCAACAGCATGTTGGTGCAGCAGGAACACAGGCAAGGCACAGACTTGAACACTGAACAAAACGTTTGGCAGCATCACCAGAGACGCTAGATCAGCTGGAGATTCAATGATTAGCCTGGAACAGAAACGAATACTCACCGGTGACAAAAAAAAACTTCCTTTGCTTAACAAAAATATATTTTTTTAAATAAACAATATATTGGGGGTGCATATTGCAGCTGAGGCCTGTTAATAGATCCCAATGAACATCTCGCATTACAATAAATAATACAGCACAATATAATAAATAATAAATCATATAATGAATCCATCCCAAGGACTAAACACTGCAACAGTTGCAGTGTTTATGCCTCTACATTGAATACCAATGTGCCTGACTGGAGGGCCGCAGTGTGGTGTGTGTGTTTGTGGGCCCCCCGCCCCCCATCCATCAGATGGC
>JAXIVH010000090.1:820000-837047 GCA_036785325.1 Urophycis tenuis | reverse complement strand
TCACCTTCACCTCAACATCATGCCGCAACTGCAAATAGCGATAGAAGTCTTGTTTTTCTAATAAATGTACCCTTTTAAGTGTTTAAAAACTAAGCAATTTTCCATCTTTCATTACTTTACATAAAGTTGTTATACCCTTAGCTATCCAGTCCTTGAATCTAGGGTCCAATCTACTGTATTAGGTGTAAACTCTGAGTCATAAGCACACCATTTTAAGGTTGCAATATCACTCTCGCGTTTATGTTTCTTTGTGATAGTTTTCCATGTTTTAAGGGTCCGTTTCACCCATGGGTTATCAGTGTTTTTTATGTAGGTTTGTAGGTTATTATCAGCTAGCATTGCCTGTCTGGGGATGGGGGACACTTTCTCCTCAATGTTTTTCCATTGAGCAGTATATAACGGGTTACACCAGCATATCACCGCTCTCATCTGCTGCAAAATAATAATCTCTAAGACAAGGTAAGCCCCATCCACCCTTTTGTTTGGCCAGCTGTAGAGTCTTAAGGTGAATCCTTGGTCTGTTACCTTGCCAAATATACCTGGATAGCATTTTGTCCCACCCATTAAATTGGATTTGGCTAATCTCTATAGGCAGAGTTTGAAATAAGTATAGCAGTCTTGGTAATATATTCATTTTAATAGAAATTATTCTTGAACTAAGGCTGAAGAATGGAATTAAGTTCCATCTTGATATGTCCTCCTTTATTTTCTTATGTATGGGTAGATAATTGTGTTCCGATAATTTTGTAAGATCTTTAGTTTAGATCTTTACTTTAGATTTCTCCTGGTGGGCTATAATTATATGAGGGTAACTGGGTTTTACCTATTGTGACGGAGCGCCTCTGAACGCACCGTCACCGCGACAACACGGGCTGGCGCTCGGAGAGAGCCGGTGCCGGGAGCGCACGCAGCGCTCTCCCCGTTCCAGTGGAGCCCATCGGGAAGCACGCAGCGCTCTCCCCGTTCCAGCGGAGCCCATCGGGAAGCACGCAGCGCTCTCCCCGTTCCAGCGGAGCCCCTCGGGAAGCAAGAGGAGACACACTCACCTGCTGCCGCGGTCGCAGTTGGTCTCGGGGCCAAGCCGAGGCACTGCCGGAGTGCTGCCGTAAATAGCGCTGGTGGCGCGCTACGGCTGGTCAGGTGACCATGGACTCCACCATTAAAGGGGACTTGGGGAGTTTTGCCCGGTGTATTGTGTCCGGGCATAGGCAAACGGTGGGGAAAGTGTTTTATATGTTGTGGTTACCTGTTGTCCACCATCTGTGGGGATGGATGTGGTTTGAGTGAACCACAAGTCTTAAAATGCTAGGCTAGGCTAAAACCCCCCTGCCAATTAGGAGTTGGTTTGCCCGGGGGAGGGGCTTAGGGCTTATATAAGAGGAGCCCAGGGCAGTAGGAAAAAAAAAAGACAGTGATGCTACCTGAGGTCCTAGCTCGTCCAAAGGATGCATCCATCCATCCATATCCTCCGCTTATCCGGGGTCGGGTCGCGGGGGCAGCAGCCTGAGGAGAGAAGCCCAAACTTCCCTCTCCCCAGCCACTTCGTCCAGCTCTTCCGGGGGGATCCCGAGGCGTTCCCAGGCCAGCCGAGAGACATAGTCCCTCCAGCGTGTCCTGGGTCTTCCCCGGGGCCTCCTCCCGGAGGGACGTGCCCGGAACACCTCCCCAGGGAGGCGTCCAGGAGGCATCCTCACTAGATGCCTGAGCCACCGCAACTGGCTCCTCTCGATGCAGAGGAGCAGCGGTTCTACTCTGAGCCCCTCCCGGATGACCGAGCTTCTCACCCTATCTCTAAGGGAGAGCCCGGACACCCTGCGGAGGAAACTCATTTCGGCCGCTTGTATTCGCGATCTCGTTCTTTCGGTCACTACCCACAGCTCGTGACCATAGGTGAGGGTAGGAACGTAGATTGACCGGTAAATCGAGAGCTTCGCCTTTAGGCTCAGCTCCTTCTTCACCATGACGGACCGGTGCAGAGCCCGCATCACTGCCGACGCCGCACCGATCCGTCGGTCAATCTCCCGCTCCATCCTCCCCTCACTCGTGAACAAGACCCCGAGATACTTGAACTCCTCCACTTGAGGCAGAATCTCCTCCCCGACCCGGAGAGTGCACTCCACTAGGGCTGTCGCGATAACCGCAAAAATGAATAACCGCGGTGCTAAGAGGCGAACCGCGATGTATGTTGAGCCACCGCCACCACCGCACGTAACCAACATGACGGGAGAGAGTGGGAGAGATGGCAGCTACACTTGTGTCAAAGCCTAATGTTACGTCTCCCCTTTGGGAGACGTAACGCGAAAACAAAGGTAGATTTCCTCTCCTCTCCAAAGTCGCCCGCAAATACATGTGCATCTGCGCAACAAGCGCACAATCGGAGAGTTTTCAGTGCCGCTGGAAATATTGTAACTCCACTCCGATCATCTCTAAAACCTCAAAAGGTACCTCAAATGCTGTTTTTTCTCGCGCGCATCAAGGACATTGCCCAGGTATAAATCGTACAGCTTAAAGCCTGTGTTTAAAAGACGGGCGCTTGTTTTTTCATTTCAGCTGTGATGTTTAAGATGCTGTTGCACTGGAAGATTTAGCGTTAAAAGTCTGATTGTTCTGAACAACAGTTCAATAAACTAAGAAGTGTTATAATATAACATTGTCATGTCTTTTTATAATTATATAATAATACGCTTTATTTGTATGTATCTATTACTATTACTATACTGTGAGTTTAGACATTTATAATTTATTAGCCCAATTAACAAAAACATTGCTAGCTTAGCGTTTTATTTAAGGGGGCGGCGATATCACCGCACACCGCGGTGTTGAGCCGCTCTCACTCACCGCAGGAGAAATTCCTTAACCGCGACAGCCCTACACTCCACCCTTTTCCGGCCGAGAACCATGGCCTCGGATTTGGAGGTGCTGATCCTCATCCCAGCCGCTTCACATTCGGCTGCGAACCGCTCCAGTGAGAGCTGAAGGTCACGGCCCGATGAAGCCAACAGGACAAGATCATCTGCGAAAAGCAGTGACGCAATCCTGAGGCCACCGAACCGTAGCCCCTCAACGCCCTGGCTGCGCCTAGAAATTCTGTCCATAAAAGTTGTGAACAGAATCGGTGACAAAGGGCAGCCCTGGCGGAGGCCAACCCTCACCGGAAACAGGCTCGACTTACTGCCGGCAATGCGGACCAAGCTCTGGCACCGGGAGTACAGGGACCGATGGCCCGTAACAGCGGGCCCGGTACCCCATACTCCCGGAGCACCCCCCACAGGGCTCCCCGAGGGACACGGTCGAACGCCTTCTCCAAGTCCACAAAGCACATGTAGACTGGTTGGGCGAACTCCCATGCACCCTCGAGTACCGCGCCAAGGGTATAGAGCTGGTCCACAGTTCCACGGCCGGAACGAAAACCACATTGCTCCTCCTGAATCCGAGGTTCGACTATCCTACGGACCCTCCTCTCCAGGACCCCCGAATAGACCTTACCGGGGAGGCTGAGGAGTGTGATCCCCCTGTAGTTGGAGCACACCCTCTGGTCCCCCTTTTTGAAGAGGGGAACCACCACCCCGGTCTGCCAATCCAGAGGCACTGCCCCCGATGTCCACGCGATGCTGCAGAGACGTGTCAACCAAGACAGCCCCACAACATCCAGGGCCTTTAGGAACCCTGGGTGGATCTCGTCCACCCCCGGGGCCTTGCCACCGAGGAGCTTTTTAACCACCTCGGCGATCTCAGCCCCGGAGATAGGAGAGTCCCCCCCCGAGTCCCCAGACCCTGCTTCCTCAGTGGAAGGCGTGTTGGTGGGATTGAGGAGGTCTTCGAAGTATTCCCCCCACCGATTCACAACGTCCCGAGTCGAGGTCAGCAGCGCCCCGTCTCTCCCATACACGGTGTTGACAGAGCACTGCTTCCCCCTCCTGAGACGCCGGATGGTGGTCCAGAACCTCCTCGAAGCCGTTCGGAAGTCCTTCTCCATGGCCTCACCAAACTCCTCCCACACCCGAGTTTTCGCCTCCGCAACCGCCGAAGCCGCGCCCCGCTTGGCCCGCCGGTACCCATCAGCTGCCTCAGGAGTCCCACGGGCCAAAAAGGCCCGGTAGGACTTCTTCTTCAGCTTGACGGCATCCCTTACCGCTGGGGTCCACCAGCGGGTTCGAGGGTTGCCGCCGCGACAGGCACCGACGACCTTACGGCCACAGCTCCGGTCGGCCGCTTCAACAATGGAGGCACGGAACAAGGTCCACTTGGACTCTATGTCCCCCGCCTCCCCCGGGACATGGTTGAAGCTCTCCCGGAGGTGGGAGTTGAAGCTCGTTCTGACAGGAGATTCAGCCAGACGTTCCCAGAAGACCCTTACAGTACGTTTGGGTCTGCCAGGTCTGACCGGCATCTTCCCCCGCCATCGAAGCCAACTCGCCACCAGGTGGTGATCAGTTGACAGTCCCTTGACAGAGAAGTGGTGACCATGCACAGCCCTGTGTGGTGCCCCTCTCTAGAGAAGTGGTGACCATGTGCAGCCCTGTCTGGTGCCCCTCTCTAGAGAAGTGGTGACCATGTGCAGCCCTGTCTGGTGCCCCTCTCTAGAGAAGTGGTGACCATGCACAGCCCTGTGTGGTGCCCCTCTCTAGAGAAGTGGTGACCATGTGCAGCCCTGTCTGGTGCCCCTCTCTAGAGAAGTGGTGACCATGTGCAACCCTGTCTGGTGCCCCTCTCTAGAGAAGTGGTGACCATGTGCAGCCCTGTCTGGTGCCCCTCTCTAGAGAAGTGGTGACCATGTGCAACCCTGTCTGGTGCCCCTCTCTAGAGAAGTGGTGACCATGCACAGCCCTGTCTGGTGCCCCTCTCTAGAGAAGTGGTGACCATGTGCAGCCCTGTCTGGTGCCCATCTCTAGAGAAGTGGTGACCATGTGCAGCCCTGTCTGGTGCCCCTCTCTAGAGAAGTGGTGACCATGTGCAGCCCTGTCTGGTGCCCCTCTCTAGAGAAGTGGTGACCATGTGCAACCCTGTCTGGTGCCCCTCTCTAGAGAAGTGGTGACCATGCACAGCCCTGTCTGGTGCCCCTCTCTAGAGAAGTGGTGACCATGTGCAGCCCTGTCTGGTGCCCCTCTCTAGAGAAGTGGTGACCATGTGCAGCCCTATCTGGTGCCCATCTCTAGAGAAGTGGTGACCATGTGCAGCCCTATCTGGTGCCCATCTCTAGAGAAGTGGTGACCATGTGCAGCCCTGTCTGGTGCCCCTCTCTAGAGAAGTGGTGACCATGTGCAGCCCTGTCTGGTGCCCCTCTCTAGAGAAGTGGTGACCATGTGCAGCCCTGTGTGGTGCCCCTCTCTAGAGAAGTGGTGACCATGCGCAGCCCTGTCTGGTGCCCCTCTCTAGAGAAGTGGCGACCATGTGCAGCCCTGTCTGGTGCCCCTCTCTAGAGAAGTGGTGACCATGTGCAGCCCTGTGTGGTGCCCCTCTCTAGAGAAGTGGTGACCATGCACAGCCCTGTCTGGTGCCCATCTCTAGAGAAGTGGTGACCATGTGCAGCCCTGTGTGGTGCCCCTCTCTAGAGAAGTGGTGACCATGCACAGCCCTGTCTGGTGCCCCTCTCTAGAGAAGTGGTGACCATGTGCAGCCCTATCTGGTGCCCATCTCTAGAGAAGTGGTGACCATGTGCAGCCCTGTCTGGTGCCCATCTCTAGAGAAGTGGTGACCATGTGCAGCCCTGTCTGGTGCCCCTCTCTAGAGAAGTGGTGACCATGCACAGCCCTGTCTGGTGCCCCTCTCTAGTAGTGAAGCTATTTGATAAATATCCGTTAATCCTAGCAGTAGGATTGTCATATAGTACCTGTATGGTTTTAATAATTGTATCATTATGTAAAACTCTGTAGAGAAAATTCCAATTGACCGAATCAAAGGCCTTTTCAGCGTCTACGCTGATCACAATAGCTTTAATTTTATTTTTTTGTATATGATCCATAATATGTATTGTCTTTTGTATATTGTCTTGTGTCTGGCGTTGATGTATGAACCCTGTTTGATCAATCGTCTGGCCATGATAGATGTAAATAGTTTATAATCCACACGAAGAACAGATATTGGTCTAAAAGATCCACACTCACTTTTATCTTTGCCTTCTTTTGGTATGGCTGAAATTATTGCCTCCTTCCAGCTAGGTGGTGTTTGTGCCTTTTTTAAAGCCCAATTTAGTGTGGGGAGTAAAACAGGTGTTAGTTATTTTTTAAATTCCTTGTACCACTCTGCCGTGTAACCGTCAGATCCTGGTGATTGGCTTAATTTAAGCCTACTCATTGCAACTTTTAATTCGTCCTCAGTTATATCTGCAGTCATTATTTCATTTTGTTCTTCACCCAGAGTGGGTAAGTCTAGGGAATTCAGGAAGCTGTCAATTTGGGTTATACTCCTTCCAGGAACTTCAGAATATAGGGTTTTATAAAACACTTCGAAAGCTTCCTGAATTTCATTTAGTTTATTTTTAATCACTTTTGTTCTTGGATCCCTAATTTTATGAATTGAATTTTCCGCTATCTTTTTTTTTAGTTTCCATGCCAGTATTTTCATCGATTTAGATCCACTTTCGTAGTGTCTCTGTTTCAGAAACATTAGATTTTTCTTGATTTCTTGTGTAGCCAAACTGTTAATTTCGTTCCTAATATTTCTGGTTTCTCTTAATGTATCATGCGCCAAATCTAGTTTGTGTTTTCTTTCTAGTTCCTTTAGCTTCTTTTTTAAGTCCTCTAATGTTTTATTCATATTTCTTTTCTTAACTGAAGATATTGCTATAACTTTCCCCCTTAAAACAGCCTTCAAAGTATCCCATAACATGGGAGGTGAGATCTCTCCAGTATCATTGAACTCTAAGAATTCACTGATTTCTGATTTAATTTGTGCCTTAAATGTCACGGACCAGACAGACGAGGACCACAATTGCGTCACGTTTCAACAGTTTATTGAAGGGTTTGGGGAAAGGGGGTGTATGGGTGTCTTTCCAGAGCTGAGTGGCGTCTCACTGAGATGGCGGGGTGGGTTCCAGGGCAGACTCGTTGATTGTCCGGGGTCACTGGGTAAAGACACACACAGCCGAGGGAGAGGAGAACTGGCAGATGGAACTTCAGCAGTGGTACAGACAAGGGCTAGGCAATATTCGTCATGATAAGGCAGAAGGCAGGTCACGGTTACCGAGGCAGAAGATCAAAGACGTAGTTGAGCAGGTCCGATATCACAGGTAAGAGTCAGAGGTGTATGAAGACAGGCAGGGTAACAGGTACTGGTTTGCAGACGATCTGACAAGAGTGGACTGAAAAACAGGGCTTTATATACAGGGCAAGATGAGTGGTGAATGCAGTGCAGCTGGTAGGTTAACGAGGGTTGAGCAGAGCAGAGACAGGTGGAGGTAATCAGACCAATTAGTGGTGTTACTAGGCAGAGAGAGCTCATGACATTAAAAGACGGATCATTCAGCAGACTTGAATTTAGTTTCCACGTATTATTCTTTGGTTTCAGGTTAAAATCAACGGATGATTATATTGGTGCATGGTCACTTAAATCTATTGTCCCGATTCCACCAAAACAAAAGAACTAATAATAGACTTCAGAAAGGCCTCCACCACCTTCCCCACTCTGACTGTCAACAACCAGCCCATAGAGAGGGTTGACACATACACATATCTTGGGACAATAATCGACCACTTCAAGACAAACACTGATACCATCCACTCCAAGGACCAGCAGCGTCTCGTTTTCCTTCCTCCAGGTGCACCAATCCGTTCTCACAGCATTCTGCAGATGTTTAATTGAATCCATAATCACCTTCAACATCACTTCCTGGTTTGGAGCACTGTCCAACATTAGATTAGATTAGATTAGATTCAACTTTATTGTCATTGTGCAGAGTACAAGTACAGGGACAACGAAATGTAGTTGGCGTTCTAACCAGAAGTGCAAATGAGCGATAAAGTTGCAGGTTTAAATACAGATTAAGTGCAGAGTGCAATATTGAAAAACAGGAAAAGTGACGGTAGTTATTAAAGTGACGGTAGTTATTAAAGTGGTAGTAGTTATTAAAGTGGCGGTAGTTATTAAAGTGGCGGTAGTTATTAAAGTGACGGTAGTTATTAAAGTGGCAGTAGTTATTAAAGTGACGGTAAACGGTAAACAGTGCAAGTGGAGGTGGTGATCGTCGAGGTAGTAACGGACCATCCATAGGAACCCACTAAACAGAATCATCAAACTGAGCAGCAAAATAATTGGACAACAGCAGGAATCACTCATCAGCATATACAACAAACATATAGCATATACAACAAACATATAGCATATACAACAAACATATAGCATATATAACAAACGGACTAAGCAAAAAACGACACAAATCACTTTGGACATCACACACTCTACACAGCCAGTATTGCCTCTTACCCTCAGGCCACAGATACAGAATCAGAATCAGAATCAGAATCAGAACAATTTATTGCCATTTTTGCTAAACAAAATAGGAATTTGACTCAGCGTTCCAATGTGTGCATCAACGAATACAGTGCAGCAGGACAGGACAGTGCAAACAGGACAGTAACAGGACAATTTGAGAGAACATGGTGATGGGTGATGAGGTATAGGATACAGAGAATACAGAGTAAAGTGCAAGTGCATAATTGAGTCCAGTGTGATTACTAGTCCTGGACCAGTATCACAGGGAGGAGGGAAGGGGGGGGGGGGGGGGGGGTTGGTAGCCAGACTCGTTTACCAGCCTGACGGCTGAGGGGAAAAAACTAAGTCTGTGACGGGTCCTAGCAGTTCCAGGCAGCCGCAACCTTCTCCCAGAAGGAAGCGGGGTGAAGAGGTTGTGACCTGGGTGCGAGGGGTCGGCCATGATCTTTTTTGCCCTTCTCAGAGCCCTGGTGTCATGTAGGGACTTGAGGGAGGGCAAGGGAACGCCGATCACCTTCTCCGCCGATCGAATCACCCGCTGCAGCCTGGCCTTGTCCTTGACCACCGCAGCAGGGAACCAGGTGATGATGGAGTGGGTGAGGATGGACTCAATGATGGCGGTGTAGAACTGAGTCATCATCCTCCTCGGCAGCCTAAATTTTTTAAGCTGCCGAAGGAAGAACATCCTCGTGTGGGCCTTTTTCAGAAGGGCCGTGATGTTCGGCCCCCACTTCAAGTCCCGGGAGAGAGTCAGGCCTAGAAAGCGGCAAGACTCCACGGAGGCAACCGGGGTTTCACCCAGCATAATGGGAATGAGTGGGGCTGCGTTCCTCCTAAAGTCCACCACCATCTCCACTGTCTTCTGCGCGTTGAGCTCCAGGTTGTTGCAGCTGCACCAGCTCTGTAGCCGCTCGATCTCCCTCCTGTATGCAGACTCGTCCCCCTTGGAGATGAGGCCCACCAGGGTGGTGTCGTCTGCAAACTTCAGGAGCTTGACCGACGGTTGGAGGGAGGTGCAGCTGTTGGTGTACAGGGAAAACAGGGCGGGAGACAGGACACAGCCCTGCGGAGAGCCAGTGCTGATGGACCTGGAGCTGGAAATGCTCTTCCCCAGCTTCACCCGCTGAGACCTGTTGGTCAGGAAGTCGGTAATCCACTTGCAGGTAGAGACCGGCACCTGCAGCAGGGATAGCTGGCGCTCCAGGGTGTGAGGAATGATGGTGTTGAAGGCCGAGCTGAAGTCCACGAATAGAATCCTGACGTAGTTCCCTGCAGTGTCCAGGTGTTCCAGTACGTAGTGCAGAGCCATGTTCACCGCGTCGTCCGTGGATCTGTTGGCTCTGTATGCGAACTGCAGGGGGTCCAGTACAGGATCCGTAATGGACTTCAGGTGGGCCAGGACAAGGCGCTCCAGCACCTTCATGACAACAGAGGTCAGGGCGACCGGTCTGTAGTCATTTAGGCCTGTGACCTTGGCCTTCTTGGGTATGGGGATGATGGTTGAGGCCTTGAAGCATGCTGGGATGTAACACAGCTCCAGTGAGGCGTTGAAGATGTTGGTAAACACCGGGGCCAGCTGGTCGGCGCAATGCTTCAGGGCTGATGAAGAGACGGAATCCGGACCGGCCGCCTTCCGGGGATTCTGACCCTTGAACAGTTTTTTCACCTCCCTCACTGTGACAGAGAGGGGAGGTGAGGAGGAGGGAGAGAGGGGAGTGAGGGGAGGGGGTGTGGGAGGAGTAGCAGGGGGGTTGATGACCCTACTGGGGTGCAGGGGTGGTTGTGGCCCGGGGGTGTGGAGGGAGGGTGCCGGGGGGAACTCCTTCTCGAACCTGCAGTAGAACTCATTGAGCTCGTTGGCAAGGGGGAGGCTGTCGGGCGCCTGCGGGGGCTTTGGTTTGTAGTTGGTGATCTTCTTGAGGCCTTTCCAGACGGAGGAGGGATTCCCTTCAGAAAGCTGTTGCTGCAGTCTCTCTGCGTAATGATGTTTTCCCTCCTTCACTGCTTTGGCGAACTTGTACTTGGCCCTCTTGAACAGATCACCGTCCCCGCTGCGCCTGGCCGCCTCCTTCTCCTGCCTCAGCCGCTTGAGTTTAACTGAGAACCAGGGCTTGTCGTTGTTATAAGACTTCCTGAAGTGGAGGGGGACACACACCTCTTCACAGAAGCCGATGAATGATGACACAGTATCTGTGTATTCATCCAGGTTGTTTCCAGCTTCTGGCCCCGCCCACTCGAAGTCCTGGTCGCAGCCTGCCCACTCCAGCCCGGCACGTAGTCTCTCACGTTCTTCACTGGACCACACTCTGAACCGACTCACTACAGGTTTAGAGAGTTTCAATCTCTGCCTATAGCGAGGGATCAGGTGAATGAGATCGTGGTCACTGTTGCCCAGCGCAGCACGTCGGACCGAATGGTATGCCTGACGGATTGTGCAGTAGCAGTGATCGAGGGTGTTTTCGCCACGGGTGGTGCATGTGACTTGCTGCCTGTATTTGGGAAGAGCCCGGCTAAGATTAGCCTTGTTGAAGTCTCCCAAAACTACAGCGAGACTGTTCGGGTGCTGGCGTTCCGCACTCGTTATCTGCCCAGCCAGTGTGTCTACTGCTGCGGTGACGTCAGCAGCCGGCGGAATGTAAACACACCCGAGAATGAATGAGCTGAACTCGCGTGGGGAGTATAGTGGCCGACAGAGGATGAAGAGGGATTCTATATTAATGGAACAGTGTTGGAGAATCACTGTTACATCCGAACACCAGCGATCGTTCACAAAAAACAGTAATCCACCTCCACGCGACTTGTTCACTGCCTCGAAGACCCTGTCCGCCCGGAACATAGTGAAGCCTTCCAACTCCACAGCCCCGTCAGGTATAGATAGCGACAGATGGGTCTCCACAAACGCAAACACAGCCGAGGAGTGAAAGTCCCTGCTCCTAGCTACTAGACACTGGAGTTCGTCCATTTTATTGAAAATAGAGTTCACGTTGGCATACATACAGAGCACCTCAGGACAAATAGAGCCCTGTCAAGCTTTGTCCCGGCGTCCATAAGCCTTTTGAATGGTTGAGCCCCTTCTTGTCTCCTCTCTCTTTTAACACCTGACTCTTTTTTTTAAAACTATTATTTATTGCCCCTCCACTATGGAGGTATTAATAACTTATTCTATCACCAGGCTCAGCAAAGATTTTATTATCTGCCATATGTCTAGCTTGGGCTGACTGTGTGTGTGTGTGTGTGTGTGTGTGTGTGTGTGTGTGTGTGTGTGTGTGTGTGTGTGTGTGTGTGTGTGTGTGTGTTTATTGTGTGTATTGTTGGGTATGGACACACCCTGCTGCTCCTCCACATGTGAAGTTCCTAACGGAAAAATAAAGTTATTTGAATTGAATTTGAATTGAATTGATAACCCTACCCTAACATAACCTAACACTACCTACACTAACATAACTTAACACTCACCTAACATAAGCTTACCCTAATGTAACCTAACCCTAACATAATCTAACCCTACCCTAACATAACTTAACCCTAACATAACCTAACCGTGCATAACATGACCCTAACACAACATAACCCTACCCTAACATAACTTAACCCTAACATAACCCTACATTAACCTAACATAACTTAACCTTAACATAACCTAACCTTGCATAACATGACCCTAACATAACTTAACCCTAACTTAACCCTAACCTAACATAACCCTACATTAACCAAACATAACTTAACCCTAACCCTGGACCTGCGGCCCGGTTTAACGATGTGCTTTGTTCCCCCAGAACTCCATCCGGCACAACCTGTCCCTCCACAGCCGCTTTGTCAAGCTCCAGAACGAGGGCACGGGCAAGAGCTCCTGGTGGACGGTCAACCCGGAGGGCGGCAAGGGGGGCAAGGCCCCGCGACGCCGGGCCGTCTCCATGGACAACAGCAAGTACATGAAGGGCGCCCGGGGGAGGGCCACCAAGAAGAAGGCGTCCCTGCAGGCGGCGCCGGACGGGAGCTCCGAGAGCTCGTCCAGCCTGTCCAAATGGACGGGCAGCCCCGCCTCGCGCAGCAGTGATGAGCTAGACGCCTGGACCGACTTCCGCTCACGCACCAACTCCAATGCCAGCACGCTGAGTGGCCGCCTGTCGCCCATCCTGGCCAACCTGGAGCTGGACGAGGTGCCGGACCGCTGCCCGCCCTCGCCCATGCTGTACTGCAGCCCCGGCAGCATGTCCCCCTCCGCCGGCCCGGCGCTTCTGTCGGACCTGGCCGGCACCATGAACCTCAACGACGGGCTCTCGGAGAACCCCATGGACGACCTTCTGGAGGACATCAGCCTGGCGGCCTCGCGGCAGCCCCCGCCCGGCGAGGAGGATGCCGGCGGCAGCGGGGGAGGGGACGGGGCGCCGGCCGGCTCAGTGTTCCCCTTCGGCTGCCCCGGGGGGGCTCCGGCCCTCTTCAGTCCCCCGTCCATCACCAGCCTGCGCCAGTCGCCAATGCAGACCATCCAGGAGAACAAGCAGACCACCTTCTCCTGCGGCCCGCTGTTCGGAGACCCGGCGCTCCGGGACCTTCTGGGCCTGGACGCCCACGGCCACGCCAACGTCATGCTGACCCGGTCGGACCCGCTCATGTCCCAGGCCGGCGCCGCCGTCGCTCTGCAGAGCTCCCGCCGCGGCGCCCTGCTGCTCCGTAAGGACCCCCCGCTGAGTGCGGCGGCCGGCGCCGGCCTCTCCCAGAGCGCGTCGGTGGCGGTTTGGCAAGCGGGCTCGCCGCCGGCCGCCGCCGGACGCCTCGGACCGCGCGCCGAGGACGGTGGTTCTGAGGGCAAGGCGCGGCTCCCCGACTCCCCGGTGAAGTCCGGGCGGCCGGGCGGCGCCGGCTCGACCCCCCCGGACCGCTTCCCCAGCGATCTGGACCTGGACGTGTTCGGCAGCCACCTGGAGTGCGACATGGACGCCATCATCCGTAACGAGCTGATGGAGGCCGACTGCCTGGACCTCAGCTTTGAATCGCAGTTCCCCACGGCGCCGGACGCTGAGAAGAACGGGGGGGGGGTCCCCAAGACCTCCCCCCGCAGCTGGGTGCCCAGTTGAAGATGTCCGGGAGACGTCGTTTAAGAGGCGCTCATTAGATGTAGAATAGGGGACGTTGTCTTGCGTTCGACTACCTAGAAGCTCATTTGAAATACGTGAAAGTGTGCTCATGTGACTTGTTTTCCATTGTCGTTACTTTTTGTATGTGAGGCGTGGTACTCCGGGCGTACTCGGTGTCAGAGACTCACTCACACTGGACTGTGTGTATCTCCACAGTGTGGGAAGGACCTCCGGGCAGAGAGAACAACCCTTGTCTTGACAGGAATGGAAGTAAGGGAGGTTTCATCATAACTATACAAACAAAAACGCCTCAGGGAACATCTCACCCACCACTGACCGCTCACACCAGAACCAATACCATGTTTTTGCCGAACCAGCCACTGTCTGGGACAGACACGGGTCTGCTTCCAGAACCCACCAGTACAAGACCGTGGTGCAGTACAGGACCGTGGTGCCGTACAGGACCGTGGTGCAGTACAGGACCGTGGTGCAGTACAGGACCGTGGTGCAGTACAAGACCGTGGTGCAGTACAAGACCGACAGGCAGAACGGAACGTGGACTTTACTTGATGAGCTAATTATCAACATTTCTTTTAAGAGATGAAGCAGAATAAAAACAAATTGCATTATTTTAAAGAAAAGTACAAGCCTTCATTCCCCTCGCTGACGCTGTAGAGACGTGATGGGAATGTAAACATTGTTTTGTACGTAATGTTTGAGTTTCTAATTATGAAGCTTTTATCCTGGTTTTTTAGATGCAGTTTTCCTCAAATAGTTTCCTAGCTCACAAGAAAGCCTGTTCCCCTGGTCCTGCTGCTGTAGACAGTCGCTGTCCCTGTTCAGTGTTGAGGACCCAGCTCTCTTTCATAGCAGTAGTTTCTCTTGGACCGTTTTGTATTGGAATGATAAAAGTGCTCTCTTGGAGGTTCCTAAACGTGATATTTAGTTGGTGTTTTACAACTTGGTGCTATTAAAGATACCAGAGGGGTTTAAATCGCCAGGCTCCCCTTGTTATCAGCGCTGTAGCATGTGTGGGAAGAAATGTCGTATTTGAACGTGTTTTAAATATTGCCAAAATGGTTCTGCATTTGAACGAGGTGGGGAAACTAGCATTACACAGTGTGTGAATATTAGTACTCAGTGTCAACAAGAAAACAATCTCCAATAAAGCCAGACGTCCACAGTTTTGCAGGAATGCTGTGAGGACATTTAGTGTAGGTCAGCGCTGTCCTGACTGACCTGACACATTGCAGGGAAAATGTTGAGATGTTTTGCTGTTCGTGAGAGGGGAAGAGCCAGCGTTGTATCCATCAGGTGGGGCTTACACACTCACCCTGGCAGACCCTGTCGTCTTGTGCCTGTTTCCATATTGGGTTTGCCTCTTTGTGCAGCCCTGGGGCTGTTGGTCTGTGAGGCTCCATGTAGCTTGAATCACTTCTAAGCCTATTCCAGATTGTAGTGACTACAAATAGAATTGATTCATGGCATTAAAACTGCAACTTAGGGGCCGTGTCATTTCATGCACCAGCTTGCTTCCAAATGCAGCAAATTATTTTTTTTATGGGAGGATTAAAATTCAAAATGGAAAGGGGGGGGGGGGGTTCAGTTTGGATCATTCTAATGTTCTCTCCTCCAAGGTCACTCTGGTCTGCTACATCTTGGAGCAAACGTCCACTGCCAAAGTCCCATGTTTCCCTTTCTTCCTTTTTAAAACACCACATTGACCTGCACTGGTGTATTTCCACTTGCTTGTGTGGGCTGTATCCAAAATGGTGCATGTAAATAAAGCTTTGAGAAGCTCTGAAATATCGACTAAGTGGCTTTTTCAAAACGCTCCCTTGCATTGCTGTCGCTGGAAGGAATTGGACATGGATGCTCATTGATGGACCCTGACGTGCAATCCACGCGATATTGGACGATGACGTCCGGAGTCAAGGGGCCAATGGACCCGCTGTATCCAAGAGGACCACATCTGCCGGAAGAGCTGAGAAAAGAATGAATGGGGCAAGATGACGTAATGCGATGTAACGCACCGCATTGGATGAGGTAACTCTTTGCCCCCCTCTAGCGATCATTTGCGGTCACTGTCTTCTGCGTCCTGGACATGATACAATGGGACCATTTATATCCTACTGGCCAAAGGGCTCCATGACACCATGATGGTATTCAGATATAGGTGTTGCGATGTGTCTAATGTTTCCAAAGTATCCCTCCCTATCCGTGTTGGGGCAGACGGAGGCTGATCTGAAGCAACACGCTCTTCACTAACTGATCATCTTTACAGAGCCACTGCTTTTCATGTGCTATTGTACTGTTCTATTGTTTTATATCTCATTGTTTTGTAAGTTAGAGCAAATGTATTCTATTTATATTTTAGCCCCCTTTGTCTAGTTTTAACTTTTATTGCTATTATTAATTATTTATCTATTTACTTGTACATTTTTCTGTACTATGTACAATGACCAAAAAGGAATTATATTCTATCCCTGATGACCTGTTTCTGTGTTCACTGTCTAACCCATATGTCTAACCCCTGCTCCTTAATGATCTGATTGTACTGTATTCACTTTATTAAATTATGTAACATTATATTTAGGCACTAGGTGGCGGTGCTGCTTAATTTATAAAACATTTCAAACATTCAATGCTTCATATTGTGGATAAATGCATAATCAATCCAAGAGTAACATATTTATAATAGGCTACATATGGTAGACTATAGTCAAATATTGAATAATGGTAATATAATAATGCCTATTGGAGTTGTTTTATGAACACCGTGTCCCTCCCTCTCCGTCTGGACAACATGAAGACACTAAAGGCTGAGTAAGACAAGAAGACATGGTGTACTGTGTAGGAAGTGCGCCCATCGAGTGTTTCCGTATTTTTTCAGCATTTTGAGGAAGGTTTAAGAGGAATCGGGTTGATCGCAGACCGTTCTGAGGATGATTGGTTTGTAGCCTACTGTGATCGTCCTTCTGAACGTGTCGGTCGTCCCGTCAAACAAGGCAGCAGCATCTTAATTCGAACCCAATAAATGACTTTCTCCAGGAGAACTTTAAAAACGAGTCTATGGATTACATGTCAACTTCTGTGGGTAAGACGTTCAGTAACATACAGTTAGATTTGTATCTGAAGTTCGATCAGAACTAAGTGGACAGTGAAAGTCAAAGTCAAAGTAGCTTTATTGTCAATTCCTTCACATTGCAGGACATACAAATGAATCGAGAGTACGTTTCTCACCCTCCCACGGTGAAGCAGATAAAGTGCACAGGCACAACATGCAGGACAAGACATTCCTAATGCTAAAACTAAAGTAAACCTACCCACAGATAAGACAGAAAGATACAAAAAAGACAATACAAGTAGTCAAAATAAATATGCAATGTGCAATTTTGGAATCCACTGTTATATGAGGTAGAAATAGCAGCATAAGTAGCATAAATAAAAAAAAGGAGGAAAGAAAGGAGAGGAGAATGGAGGCTGATCTTGTTGGAAAGTGTCAGAACCATACATCCGGATCCATTACTTGATTT